>KN840441.1:329351-377752 GCA_000832265.1 Phlebiopsis gigantea 11061_1 CR5-6 | reverse complement strand
AACGCACGGCATGTATTTTCATATTTCGATTGTAACTCATCTTGTATGTCATCGTGCAATTTCATATGTTGAACTGTGACCCTTGAAGGCCTCAATACTGAGCGTACCCGCCTGCCAGTACTACCGGACATGCTTCGCGCGTCGCACACGGCCGCCGTGCTGCACGTTCTTGCTGAGCTGCACGCGTTGTTGCGGCACGGTTGGCGGAGGATGCTGCAAATTCGAAGAAGAGGACCCCACGGCGACGAATGCCTCGAAACTGTTTTGACGGCGTGCGTTCCCTTGTCGTGTTGGTCTGTCTCGTTGGTGCCGACCGTTCCGGTCCGTTCGACGCCCCAGGTCGCGGATTAGAAGTCTACTACGCACAGTATGTGGCCAGGTCGTCCCGGGTGAGTAGAATTTGCGGTGTATGCGTTGTGATCTTGCTGATGCAGCCGCGGCCCTGAACAGGACCTAGTCATAATGGCTCTCCAAAGATATGACATTCAATAGTAGACCGGGATTCTGAGAGCGCTAAAGCTACTGGTGCATGGTACAATCCTAATATGGGTTATATATTTTCGTTCTTTTTTGTGCTGATTTCATGGGCTATTGAGGATAAGGCGAGAGATTTAGGGAGCCCGCGTGCGAATTTGGCTCATGAAGCAGCACGTCAAGCACGAACGATGAACCATGTGATCTCGGGGGCGGGGCTTGTGGTACTAGCATTGCCGATTCCTAAAACCTGGGATCCGGTGGCGGGCTTTGGGTCCGTTTCTTGCTGAGGAATGCTAAGCGATAGTTAGAAAATGGTAAAATAGTACTGGGAAATAACTCACGCTGCAGAAGTCTTCTGAATCCCCGCGTGTTCTGAGAATTTGTACGCGTAAGAACTCTGGTCGGACGCTGTGATGGTTGAACAAAAGTATCTTACGTTTTAGTCCGACGTTCTGAATACTAGAATAGACATACATTATGTCAATACAGGATCACAGTCAATACGAGAGAAGAGTACGCACGTATAGCCTGCGGCATCTGGGACACGGGTAATCTTCCAGTCGATCTCGTTCGGTATGGATGCACGAGACTTGAGATCAAGGTAATTGTTAGCGCCAGCTTTAACGCAAATTATATCATCAGATAATGCTTATTTATGAAACTGAAATATACTTACGTAGTGCCATGTAAAGGCCGGTGGCGACATGGCGGATATGGTACGGTCCAGCGTAATCAGTCTCCTTCACAAGAGAGATGACCCAGAGCTGTTCAAACACGTTGGATTCGTGCAATTCACGCTTCGAGGGTGTGTGTATCGGATAGTACTCTGCATTCAAAATTTCCGTGAACAAAGAATATCAGATATCTGGCTATAGCTGATTTTAGTTGAGTCAAATGGACATACCGTTTGGGTTCGAGCCGGCGATGTTCGCTTCCACGCCCAAAGAGATTGTAACAGCCTTCGCGGGAGCCGACATGAGACCGCTATCTTCCCTGCACTGGATGAAGTCTAACGAGCGGGAACAGTCAGCAAGCGATATAGTAACAATGAGTTTGTAGTAAGTATACTCACAGACACCGGGTTCAACAATGGGGGAAGACATGGTGTACGTCGGATGCGTTACAAGAAAAGATATGCTTGCTGAAGCAGGTGAGCTGGGGCAAGTTGGTGCGTTCAAACCACAAGCAGCATAGTATATATAGCCTTGCGAATCTCGTTATCACAAAAAAATTGGATGACGACAAAAATACTTGGACTATAGACCTTAGAACTCCCGGTACCCACCCTCACCATTTGCGGTGTGTAATCAGCGTACAATTTGCGCCCTTGATCCACCAACAGTTTCTCGCTGCTTCACGAATCGGGGGCAAGACGAACCTTGATGGGGACCTCATGGTCAAAAACCTGGAATGGAAGATCTTACGGCAAGGCTTGGCAGGCTGAAATCGAAGTCGAGGAATGTAAATCATGTGTCGCTAATCTCTCATGAGGTATCCGTGTTCTCACTAGCATTTTCATCCTCTGGTTGGGCGGTACTGCAATATATGAATGGAAATTCAAGGCGATGTATTCAAGCTGTACAGAAACCTTCGCAAAAGCTGCATAGACGACAGGTGCATTCCGAAGGTTTTATTCGCGGTTGAACAGTGCCCTTGGGAAAGGATTTAATTCTTCGGCACACAACTCGGCACAAGAGCGTAGCATGAAAACAGCTTCTGTGACATACACATCAGCGACTCGGACATACCATCCACCTTCCCTCTCATAGTCTATGACCCGTTCCAATCTCGAGCCTTTTTCTCAACACCATGCACCTGATCCCATGCCTTATTGTCGGCATTTGAATGGTCGGCATTTGAACATTCATGCATTCGTGTGATAACAGGTGCTGTTCATAAGTGATCAAGGAAGCTGCGACAGCTGGCAGATTCAATCCATCCGCATGTGCACATCAGTATCGCTGCTGACCTCTTGGCTGGTAAGAGACCTTTGAACTAGGTTTGAGCCAGGGACTCTTCAAGTTACTTTATATTAATCTCGTATCGGACTTGACCTGCCGCAACCATAGCCGAGTCTTGACGATTGGAGACTGTACATGTAAGGTATGGAATACTAATACATGGCACGTGGGGTTCGCTGCGCAAAAGTCCCCACCAAGTTTGGGCAGTTGTAGAACCTGAGACCGCTCCGACCGGGAATATACGTGAACATAGTCCGAGGAATGGTAGAGTATGATTCAATGCTGATATGGGTACGTGAGTGATATGATGATTCAATTCTAGTGTCAAGCTCCGTCAGAGGAATGGAGTCGGTGTCCGGTGCACTGATCCCACCGGATGATGTGTGCACATCTGTGAACACGCGGGCCCGAGGCCACAAACTGAAGATCGCTCCAGAACACGGCATCATGGAAAAGATGACCATTACAATGTCGAGCTCTGTCAGATGGACGCGACTGGCACCCGGCGCATTGATTTGACCGGATGATGGTGACATACGCGCAGGAACCGTGACACTGGCAGAACACCCGCCAAAGAGCACCCCAAACGACGACAACAAAGACAGTGCTTTGATTTCGATGTCACGCTCTGTCAGATAAAGGGGGTGCATTGATTCTGCAGGATAGTAAAATCGTATCCAGCATACTTCGTCCACAAGACACTTGCAGCCAGGCAAGCCGCGGCCCGCGCGGCATCGCTGTATAGATATGTCCGTTATATGGTGACATACAATTATAGTACGTGAGAGTCCTACCAGCCAAGGAGCACCTTCGATCTCGAGAATTGAGCCGATATTTCAATTCTAGTGTCAACCTCGGTCAGATGAATGGAGTTGGTGACCGGTAAACTTATTCCACCGGATCATGCTTGCACATGCGTGGACACGTAAACACAAGGCCACAGACCGTAGAGCATGGAGAACAATGCAAGTTCACTTGCGTCAAAGACAAGACGGCTTACTGGTTCGTTTTCTCCCGATCTTCTGGGAATAATAGACGTGAACGCAGGATCGCGAACCCCGGGCCATCCACGGGAGGTGATGCGTTCTTTCCATGTAAATGCACCGTCATGCAGCGCGCTCACAGGTCCAATTTGCAGAGAAAGGGCTACTACCGACTCGATTAATCAGTGAGCAATAAATGAGCAACGTTTCATATCTTACATATTAAAACTTGCAAAACTCTTTGGCAGCGTCACGCCGCGGGACCCCGGCAACGTATCGGTTCATGGGCCCCATAACACTGACTCCCAACGGCTCATCGTGTGTGCTGCCTCCAACCCCGAGTACGCCAGCATCATAATCCGCAAAACCGCGCTAGAAACAACAAAACCACATAAACATTCCTTACGGTTGTGTCGTGTACTAGCAGCTGAACAGATTCTCGGAGCTTCTTTCTTTGCAGTCCGCTAGTAGGGAACAGGTGCTGCCCATGCCAACCGACAATCCGCGGCACGGTTTGAAGGGGGGTGTCGGTGCCAGTAACGGCGCCGCGCCGTGGTTGGGTACATTGTGGGGCCGATGTCTCGGCAGAGTTTGGCGGAGAGCACACCCCCAGTGCAGACAAGGACAGGGGGTAGCAATCCTCGACAGCCTCGGCTGCGGACGAGAACGGAGAAGACGTTCAGCATCCCAAAGGTGACGCCTACGCCAAGGCTTGCGTCAAAGGACCTGGCATGCAGAGCACCCGCCCCGTGTGCAGCACGTCGACGTTCGTCCAGGCGTCGCCGCCCGCAGCGCAGCGAGATACGCCAGCCCGACGCCTAGCACGCAGAGCATCCGCACCGCGTTCGCAAACGCATCGGCCGGGCCAGCTGACGTACCGCGCAAGTAGCTGCCTGCGCGGGAGAGAGCTCGCCGCTTTTAGCTCTCCAGCTGGCGCGCGGCGCCCTGCATGAGGGCGAGGGAAAGCGAACGGGGTGTCTCGCATGTACAGTACGAGTCCTTGTAGACGTAGATCGTACGCGCCGCCGTCCCACGAGTCCTCGGTCGTCCACTGGGCCTGCACGGCGGCGCCGCGGGGCGCGTACGAGCCGTCGCCGCGTCCGTGATGACGCGCCCGCCGTCCGCGGCGATCGCGAAGCGGCCGACCGACGTGTCCTGCTCTCCCGGTGGGCGATGAGATGCGCGTTCGATACGAAGACGCGGGCGGAGTCCCGTCCCAGGCACACGTTGGCGCGGGGTTGGTGGATCGACGAGCGCAGGTGGTGGTCGAGGTTGCTTTGGCCGGAGAAGAGGCGTTTGCACGACACGCAGCAGAAGTGCTTCTGTCTGCTGTGCTCTTGCAGGCCAAGATCGGAGTCGAAGGGGAGGGGTCGGTGTTGGACAAGCTCTTCTATCGTGTGTCCTCCAAGGTCCCTGACGACCGTAAAGCTCTTGGTACATGTTTGGCACCGAAGGCACTTGTAAAAACCATGCTTCCGCACTTTGTGTCCATGCAAGAGCGCCGTCGACACGAAGACCTGTATCACAAATTGTTCAGGCTTACAATTCGCTACTTGGTGTGCATAAAAGAGGACTCACTGTGCGGAAAACCTTGCAAGCCCAACGACTTGTCCATAGTCAAAAGGGGCGGCGAGTTTGCCACCGGGCTCGAATCCGGGCCGAACGACCGAGGATGGCGTTAGCGCCAGCATATAGCGAACGCGAGACTCATTCGTCGACCTCGTCTGCCATGACCTACTGTGGGCGCTGTGATCGCTACTTCAACGGTTGCCATGCTCTGGACCAACATGCACGCGACTCTTCCCGTCATTGGCTCTGCGACCCACGAGTCGGAGTGGGACCTCATTCAGCATTTCGCCGGCAGCTCTGCCCATGTGTCCTGCCAGCAGTGCCGGAGACACTTTGACCACGACGAGCATTTGACGGAGCATTACGAGTATGATCATCGGTATTGCCGGGATTGTAACGAGGTACGTTGCACGTTTCGTCCAAACCATACCAGCATCAACTCCTATTACCAGATCCATGAGCATAGTCTGCAAGAACACGACAGACAGGAGCACCACTACTGTGTGCCCTGCAGAAGCTCCTTCCAAAGTCAGAGCAACCTCGACCACCACCTACGCTCGTCGACCCACCAGCCACGTGTGCCCAGGGCTCGACTGCGCCCGCGCATTCGTGACGAACGCGCACCTCATCGCCCACTGGGAGAGCGGCGCGTGCCGGTCGGGCGTGACGCGCCACTCGATAGACCGCTTCGCGATCCAGGCGGACGGCGGGGGCGTCATCACAGACGCGGCGCGGCTCATCGCGCACGGCGACGGCGCGTGCGCGCCGCGCGGCGCCGCCGTGCAGGACCAGTGGGCGACCGAGGACTCGTGGCGCGTACGAGTGCGTGCTGTGCCACCGCGCGTTCCGCACGCTCGGCGCGCTCAACGCGCACCTGCGGAGCCCCGCGCACGCGGCGCGCATCTACAAGTGCCCGAACGTCTTCGACGGGTGCGGCGTGCAGTGCAGCACGCTCAGCGGGCTCGTGCAGCATGTCGAGAGCGAGTGCTGCGGCGTGCAGAGGTTCCGGCGCCAGGTGGACCCGCTCATGGACAACTTTACCGGCGGCATGCGCAGCTTGACTGCTGACTAAGATGCAGATCTTGAGGACCTTCTTTTGAAACCATCCAAGGCTGTCCACTTCAGCCTCTCCGTTGTCTCTTCGTCTCCCTCTTCCTCCTTGCTGCTAGCGTCAGATTTTCCTCTGATTCCACGACAACCATGGACGCTTAAAATACCTGTATCATAGTAATTGCTGCATAGTACGACATTCCGCA
Organism: Phlebiopsis gigantea 11061_1 CR5-6; assembly: GCA_000832265.1. NCBI lineage: Eukaryota > Fungi > Basidiomycota > Agaricomycetes > Polyporales > Phanerochaetaceae > Phlebiopsis > Phlebiopsis gigantea. Next base: position 371,506 of record KN840441.1, on the reverse strand, counting down.
CCATTTATGTTACTTCAGAGCCTCACTAGTCCGCGATAATTACACCTGCATATATTGTGCGAGTAGCATTACGTAATGCGTAATGCGCGCGGTAAAGGCAGAGTGATCCCGTCCGGGGGGCCTAGTGTCCCGGGTCTTGACAAAAGCCTGCGAGCGCATCTCCCTCGTCCTCCTTCTCAGCAACAAAAAATCGTTGAATTTTATGAATTACGTGCCTTGACTGGGCGCGCGTACTCACATATTTCAGGTGAATGCTGGTGATGTCCGTATCATAGTATGTGATCTCAACCGCACACAAGCAGGTGTAGGCTCGGATGCTCAAGGGTATACAGCCAATCTCTGATGCTGTCCTCGAATGAGACGCGTGCGAACACCGTGTGAGCCTGGCTCTCACGACTGTCTTGAATTTACGACGCGTCGAGACCACGCACATGTTCTTTAATGAGCAAAGGAAGCGGCTGTTTACTTGGTACGTTGCGAGTTGATTCTTCTATCACAGGGCAGATCGTACATACTCGGGCATACACTCATCTGATTAGTCCAGCAGGTACTTTGAACTTATCTGTCGCATTTTCGCGTCATACAAAGAGGCCCACACGTCAGTGAATGCATAGCCGGTGTAACCCTGCGCACAGAGGCGTCATCAGACGAGCGCGTCCAAAATATGGCGAGTGGATTCAAAATATCTAAGCCTCGGCGCACTAGGCAGCTGGCGGAGCATCACATGAAGTATCTTGCACGAATCCGCATGCACTCCGTCCTTTCTATAGCACCGTGTCATTGGTCTGCTCATCACAATCCGTGATGTACACGCTACGGTAGGTCTCGATCACGTCGGACTCTGCCCATCTACTTCCGCTGATTCCACCCTGATCGCAACACTGTTGTACACAGAAGCTCGCTTTTCTGGACCATCTCTCGCACTTCCTTCGCAGGGGAACCATACAGACGACGGCAAGTGGCCCTCCTGTGCTCTCATGCTTGTGCCCAGGACGAAGCACATCTGTTCGCAAGACTGTAGAACAGAGATGCGAGAAGCGCGGACGGACTTCGCAGGCTTTACAGCCCCCTGTCGTCCAGTGGGCACAACGGCGAGGTGGGCGAACAAGTCGTCCGGGGTCGGGCGTGCACTCGACCTTGACTGATGGCGTCACGATGGTGTGATATAGGATCATGACATTTTCTTCCGAACGAAAAGCGTCGTCCCATTCCACATCTCGCCACTTCTCATATAAGACGAGTCGGAGCCCCGCCCTTCGTACGCACACCGCCGCCCGCGCGCCATTGCACACCATGACCGCGGCCGACGCCAAGACAGAGACCGCCACCTTCGCCGGCGGCTGCTTTTGGGGCGTCGAGCACCTGCTCCTGACGCACTACCCCGTCGATGAGCACAAGGGCGTGCTCGCGACCGTCGTCGGCTACACCGGCGGGAAGGCGGACGCGGCGCACCCGACCTACCGCGAAGTGTGCTCCAGCGCGACCGACCACGCGGAGGCCGTCAACATCACGTTCGACCCCCGCGTCGTCGGCTACGACGAGCTCGTCGGCGAGTGTTTCCTGCTTCGGAGCAGACGCCGTTTCTGGAGCTAGCTCCGCGTTTTTACAGAGTTTTTCTACCGCACGCACGACCCCACGACGGTGAACAGCCAGGGACACAACGTCGGCACGCGTGCGCTTCTCATGCCTGTCTTTGTTTCTGGTCGGTTTCCAACGGCACTGCTGCAGAATACCGCTCCGTCATCTACTACCACAGCCCTGAGCAGGAGGAGATCGCCAAGCGCGTCACGGCCGAGGTGCAGAAGGCGCGTTTCGATCCGTCCGGTGCGTCCGTGTCGAAGCTACGCTGCAGCTCGATTGACCACGATACGCAGATAAGAAGATCGTCACAGAGATTCTTCCCGCCGGACCGTGGTGGGACGCAGAGGAGTACCACCAGGAGTATCTGAGCAAGAACCCGGAGGGCAAGAAATGTCCTACGCACCGCTTGCACTGGTAGCTTGCGGTAGTGTTCGAATCACCTCCGTTGTACGCTCTCCTTCCGAACATAATAACAAGTATTTCGACAAGAATGTCCGGTAATGAGATCGCAGTATTGGTGTTGGTGGTCGCGGTCTAACTCATGACGGAGAGCAGGAAAACTCAGGGATGACACGAGGAATGATGGAAGTGTGGATGATCCCGAGATGTAGGCATGTAATTACAGGACTAAGCCATCTCAAAATTCCACCCCCACAAGTCTACGTTTGAACTTGAGATAGGTCATTGCTCGAGCTCGCCGCATCCGATACTTGGATACACCAAACAAGACGGTCTCGGCATCAACGATGTCTATGCGCGATGAAAAGGATCTCCTCCCAATAGCGGACCCACATCTCTGCATCTTCTTCTGACATTGATTGCAGCTCCTTCATTGTCTGGCTCGATGAAATCAGCCGAGTGGTCTCGAATTCGAGTTTGAGGACGCCGCCGTCCGACTGGTCATCTGGGCCTCGCATGAACGCACGGAAGAAATCGACAAGCTTCAGCGCCGGCTGTATTAGGTTCAGTGAGATCGGAGAGACGCTCCAGAAAATCTTGAGCTTACGATATTCTCGACGTCTTCCGGGGACGGTCTTGTCGACCGAAGTTCAAGCTCATCCATCCACTGGGCGGGAGGGACGAGGGGCACTCGATCGCCCAGCTCTTTCTGCAAACCCACCAGGACCGTGGCCCAGTCGGTCGGCCGGGGGTGGACGACGTTGACTAGGCCTGGCAGATCGTCCTCGGAGCACACCCAGTCGACGTACGCCTGACCGACGGCATCCAGGGGCACCCATGCGACCGGCTGAATACCAGAGATTAAGTTTGGAAAACACCACGAAGCGAACTCGCGTGCGTACGCCAGTCATCGCGGGCAGACATCCCATTGCGATACTCGACTTGACCATGATGGGCATCCACTCCGATGTTCCCCATGCACCCGTCCCTCGCGGTCCACATGCCTGGCCCATCCGGATCGCGGTGGCCTCGACGCCCTTTGCGCGCGCAGCATCCAGAAGCTAGAGTAGTATTAGAACAGGCTGCTTCACGACGAGTATTTGCGTACCTGTTCCACCACATACTTCGACGCGGAATATCCTATGTCTGCCGCAACTGCAGGATCTGGGAGAGGACGCTCCGGCACGGGCCCTTGCGCAGGATCCCAGCTGTTCGCGATGCCGACAGAGGACGTGATCAACAACTGCATGCGGTGCGACGAGGAGGCACTAATGTCGACGAGCTTCCGTACGCCGGCAATCTGGTCCTCAAAGGCGGAAAGCGGGAGGTTAAAGTTGACTGTCCACGCGTTGTGGACGACGTGCGTCACCGCACCGACCAACTGACAGCGCGCGATGAGTTAGTTCCGCGAGACCATGGCCGAAGCGGAGCGACGCGCCCACCTCGTCGTACTGCGCAGATGCCAGCCCGAAGCTCTGCTTGGTCACGTCCCCCGCCAACGACACAAACCTGGTGTCGTCCAACATCTCCACCGGCAGCCTCCTCTCCGTGAGCGCATTCCGTACCCTGCCCATAGGATCAGATGACGGCCGGTTCAGCGCATACACCCTGCTGACCCGCGGCTCCGCGAGAAGACTTGCGAGGATGTGCGACCCGATGTTCCCGGTCGAACCTGTTAGCAAGACCACCAGGGGAGCGTTGGCTCGGCGAGTGCGCGGCGCGATTGGTGTGGGTAGATTGGCCTTGTACTTGTCGATCATGGTGTTGATTTCGGCGACGCGGGTGCGGAGCAGCTCGTCCTTTGACAGCGAGGGGCCAGAGGGGTTTATCATGGTGTGCAGCGCACGTGCCAGTGCTCGCATGGTTGGATGTTCAAATACGATGTTCGACGAGACATTCTGCGCCGCCTCACGAAGAGAGGATGCGCGTAGTGCACCCAAGATGTGGTTCCGGAAGAAAGTAGCACTGAGGCTGTGGATGCTGATTAGGAACTTATATTTGGGCAAGAAATAAGACAGCTCACCTGTCGAATCCTTGCAGGAAAAGGTCAGTTGTCGCTGATAGGGCTTTGTCATGCGTGACGAGACTCTCTGCCTGCTCCAGAAGCCATGGCTCGAGATTTTCAGCTGCCCATGAGTTTGGCGGCGTTATCCCGTCAACATTCACGCTTTCAGCTACGGTCTTGTACCTGGGCCAAATGTCAGCTACCACAAAGTCCCATGATCGCAAACAAGAGCTTACAATTCCTTTATCTCTTCAGCATAGGCGGCTAGTGCCTGCTTGCGTATCACAGTCCCCTTGCCCGCACGTGGAAGCGGCTTATCCGGGCTGGTGACGAGAATCATCTCCTTGAAAACCTTTGCGAACCCAGGCGCGGCCGCATTTGCGTCTTCTACCACGGACCTACGACGTGTACTGATTTAGTCACATATTATGAGCATTGTGATTGGCATACCATATCCTATTCCGATAGCCTGCCAGGGCATTGTGGTCTGTCGGGTCGATCGCGTGCCCGTCACGGGGCTCGACGAGTATACCGGGCTGCTCGCGCTCACGGCCGAACATCACACAGCCCCCGACGAGCGCGCTGGCGGAGATGAGCGATTCTTGAGGAATTGGGACAATTTTCTCTCCTGTAAGAGCCATTTTAGACTTGGGATGCCGGCAGGGAGCATAATCACGCACCAGTGCTGAGTGTGATGACGTCATCCTTCCGTCCGACGCTGGAGATTTCGTTAGCGGGCTTCGCAGAGACTGAAAAGGGACGTACATCGTCCAGAGGTTTGGCCTCGTCGGGTGGGGCTTGAATAGGTCGGATGTCGCGTACGCCTTCTCGCCAGGAATATTATGCACCGCGAGGTGATATCTTTCCGTTTGCTGCATAGTAGCGCATACATTAGCGTTAGCCCTGTGGGAACTTGAGACGCACACGCACGACGACCACGAGCTCGTACGTCCCGTCGCCTTGGTTCTCGAAGCGCACGTTTGCGTCCGGCGCAAAGTGGAAGTAGTACCAGTCTTCGTCCCGTGGGATCTTGTCCCACGCCAGCATCGGGTTCCCGAACTCGGTGCCGCCATAGCCGTTGCACAGGGGCACACCTGCCGTGACGAGCTTGTTGCCTACAGGGAACGAGAGCGGACCGCCACCGTACACCTGTGCGCGAGGATGTTCAACGCCATAGTTTGGCCAATGAGCACGGGGAGATGTACCAGAATCGTGAGCGTCTTGAGATACGAGATGATTTCTGGAGAGTGGGACCAAGCCTATTAGTTGATGTTAGACTCGGGAGCTATTTGTAGTCCGCTGAACTTGCCTCGACAAAAGACGGCAATGCGAGCAGAGCGGTGCATTCCGTTGCCTTTGCCGCTTCATAAACGTTCTCCGGGCGGGCAACTACTGGTGGGGCGGGATACTGCGGGGGGTACACGACCACTTCACGGCCCACCGCGAGTGGGTAGGTCACCTGGAGTAGGAAACCCATACCATGAAAGGTAGGGAGCCCCATCGCGCCGTAGCGTACCGAAGCTGAGCTTCCGAATACATCTGGAAGAGCATGAGGCGCGAGAAAGAGAGGTAAATAGAAAGACGTACTTGATCCCATCCACTGCTGTAGACGTCTGTAAGTGAAGTCGATGGACTTGGGATGTCCTGTAGAGCCAGAGGAATGAAGGTACAGCGCTGGAGAAAGCATATCTATCGGCGCGGAGTTTGTGGGATAGGGCTCTACATTTAGAACCGTTCTTTCTGAATATTTCGCTGGGTCGAATTGCGGAAAGACGTCGTATAGGCCGGGAAGATTGTCCACGCGAAGAGTAGTGCCTTCAGAGGCCATTTCAGCTTGAACTTGATAGACTAGCGATGCTGTCGATGCATGTAAAAGAATGCGTTGACAGGAGGTGGCTTTGAGCATATGCACGACGCCTTGCGGAGAGTTTCGCGGGGACATGGGATATGGCTATGAAAACTGCGCTCAGTACGGATAGAGGGGCTTGTGAAAGAGCACGCACGATAAATCCCGCCCTCATGAGTCCCAGTATCACTGCGGCGTATAGCACTGTATCCGTGTTCAGGATCACTGCTATTACTTCGCGCTCAGGGCCCTCTCTTCCCGGACGCAAGATATGGGCTACCCGATGACTTGCTCGCGCCATTTCTCCATACGAAATCGTTCCAGGCCTGTCTCCGAGTCCTTTAAATGGATACATAAGCCATGGGGCGTCATGATTATATGTTGCATAAAAGTCGGCGATGTGTGGTAGGGTAGGGAGCGATTCGTCTAGAGGTGCGCGGCGGATCGCCATGGTCTGGTCGTCGACGTGAAAGATCGGCGACACTTATATCTTACGAGTGGATAGTGCGTCTAGCACTTTCTGGTCCGAGGAAATGTCTGAGAATTGAGTGAACACTGACATTCCCACAGACACGGTGGGCCTGCGTACCGAGCACGAGAGAGCGGGAGCGTTCTCACAATGTAGCAAAAAACACCGCGTTCGTCTTAGCCACATCTAGATCCAATTGCAGGCTATATGTTTCTCGTTGATGAATGCGGAGGTATAACATGAAACGATGGACTTCTATAAGATGAACGTCAGTCGCGAGTTTCGCGTAGTTGCCGTACAAAAACTCTGTACGCACCTGCTACAACACTATATTTGCTCCGGAGTAGCAATTGTACGCGTGGCGAGAATATGTGGCCGCATATTGCAATTGCTTGCATGTATACTTCCTCCACCCTGGGTGTGAGGTACGAGATGATGAACTAGAGTAAGTAAGATGGCTGCCTCGGTCACGCCTCGGCTTAGGACCGTGACGTGACGATGAAAGTGACAGCTTTCGTCACGCCTCAGTCGCACAGCATCATGTCATGCTCTGCGCTCGAATTTAGGTTCCTCGAGAGTCTACTGAAAGAGCTGGGCATGTCTTGTATGACGGATATCGCTCACCTCGGAACCTCATTTGTCATCATGTCATCGCTTGCATTAGACATTAGTCATATGTCAGTAAACAAGCATCGTCGTTCTGAATCCTGGATTCATATCTGTCCAAGTCGCACACAATTCCTGGATCGCGTCTTTTCTACAGACTTCACGACCATAGATTTAATGACATCCGACCAGCATTCAGATACCGCAATTGGTGATGAGACTCATGAGAGCATGGCTAGTTTTTTTAGAGCTACTTATCACGATTTACAACATTATAACATGCTCATCGTAGAGATCGGATGTTGGCAAGGAAATTGGAGGAACGCAAGTGTGACGGCAGACGCTTATGTGTGATGTGATATGAAGCAGTAACAGCTCGCACGTGACATCCACTCTCAGTTTTACATTGGGCGCATAACTGTAAGAGTCTACTAGGAGAGCTGAGAACAGGTATCGCTCATATTTGGCTCATATGAAGAATGTGGTAATTTCGTTCTGACCATAGGTGCCAAATAGGTGCACTCTATTTGGTCAGTGGCGCCGACAGCGGTGGCATCAGTCACGCCATGCTTCGGCTGGGGTCCAGAATACCCTGAACCTGCAACGACTCGGACGCAGGACATCGTAGGTCGTCAGGTGAAAGGCTTCACAAGTTCAGCTCACATTCAGCTCAAAGATATGAGCATGGAATCAACGCAGCCTGCGTGGTCTCCACCAGTCTACGATGTTTCGACCGAGCCTGTGCTCGCGCACAGAGGCCAACTCGCAGCGAGCAGGCTTTCCAACAACTTTGCACGCTGGGCACGCTGGTGAGATATGCAGCTAGCAGAATACCAGTCACGCTCAAGTTCTGCGCTAGGTGCCCCGACGGCTCCGCTGCGCTTGCACAATGCGAGGACGCGACCCTCCAATATCTGGACATGTGAGTCTCGTTGTGGGACTTGAGATCTACCTCGAATACTGATGTAAAAAAAGCCCGTCAGATACTTTGGGCACCCCTTTGGCGTCGGACGCCATCCGAAAGGCGTGCCTGCCGCAGTCGGCGCCGGTCCTCGACTTTGCGTGGTATCCGTTCGCTACGACCCGAGACCCCGCATCCTTCTGTCTTGTCGCGTCTGTCCGTGAGAGTCCTGTCAAGCTTCTTGACGCGGCAGATGGTAGAGTGCGTGTTGTGCAGAACCTCAAAATAACTAAATGTGACTGTTCATTCGATAGCTGCGGGCATCGTACAAGATTGTCGACCACAGAGAGCGGCATATCGCCCCACATAGCCTAGTGTTCAATATGACAGGGGCGAAGTACGAGTTTTACACGTTTCATGTGAACAATGTCTCTGAATCCGCCGTGTCATAGATTATACTGTGGCTTCGAGGACGCCATCGAGGTCTTTGATCTGCACGCACCTGGCGAAGGCACGCGGCTCCATACAACACCGACCAAGAAAAGCCGTGACGGCCTCAAAGGCAAACCCCACCCGTCTCCTCGCTCGTCTGACTCAAACACTGACATATTTGCAGGCATCATCTCGGCGCTCGCATTCTCGCCCGACGCGGCATCCGGGGCGTACGCAGCGGGGAGCCTGCGGGTCTCCGCACCCTCCTCGTCCAACATCGCCATCTTCTCCGAGTCGACGGGCGAGGTGCCCGTGATGTTCGTTGGCGACGAGCGCGTGGGCGGATATGGAGTGCGTGCTAGCGTGAGCCAGGTGTGTTAGAGTCAAGCCGTTCGACCCCGGTGCTGACGACATGTAGCTCCAATTCAACCCGTACAGGCCGTACCTCCTCTATGCGTCGTTCAGGCGGCACAGCACGATATACAGCTGGGACATTCGCGGGGACACCACTAAGACTGTCCAGACCTTTGCGCGCGAATTCGAGAGCAACGGAACGAACCAGCGGCTGCGCTTCGACGTTGATATCACAGGTAGCTGGCTAGGTGCCGGCGATCATGTAAGCATCCGGGTCTCTCTCCCTGCTCTGTACGCTGACATCCTTCTCAGCATGGCGGGACATCGGTGTTTGATCTCAGCTCCCCAGAGAATCAAGACGCTTCGACAGAGGTGAAGGCACCGAATGAATCAAAACTGCACTTCAAGGCACACGACGGTACGTATGATAGACTTGCGATTTTCCGTAGACGACGCTCAACCGCGTAGACGCCGTCGGTTCCGTCCACTTCCACCCCCTGCACCCGCTGCTGCTCTCGGTATCGGGATCGCGGCACTACACTGGGGGAGGCGATTCCGATGGCTCGTCATCCGATCTCGAGTCCGCCAACGAGGAGTTCAACGAAGACGAAGACGACATCTCCGCGCCTCGGAGAGTTGCTGTCAGACGCACTAGAGAGCGACCGTCCCCTACAGTCAAGGACGCGTCGTTCAAACTATGGAGCTTCGATCGTAGCTCGAGGCTGGCTAGCGAAACAGACAGTGCTCATGCATAGTGTATGCGCTTTAGAGCTCTCGGGAACAGTTACTGTCAATGCGATCAGACGATTGGACTCCTGCCATATCGTCGACATAGCGTTCTTGCTGTTTCGATTGCAACGCTCGCAGAAATATGACTCGCCCGGATAAATTGGCGGGTGAGAGATCGTACATACGCATGAGGATGCGTGCCCAGCAGGAGGTGTCATTACAATTGTCATGATCGCATATACGCTCAATGGGGAGGCCAGCACCAGCGCCGGCACATCGCACAGCCCGGGCCTTACGTCGTCCCCGTGCTCACCGTGCGCACGTACGTCGAGGTGTCGAACGCGGGGAGCGTGGTGAGCTCGATGGCCGTCGTGGGGCGCGCGGCGGTGCGCGGGGGCCCTGTCGTGCGGGTGCCGCGCGCCCGCCGCATCGTCACGCCGCGGATGTGCAGCACGACGCGGCAGCAGAGCGCGGTGTGCAGCACACGTGTCGGCCTGCGCGCGCGGGCGTAAGCGGCGTGTGCGCATACAGCAGAGGTGAAAGGGCGTACGTGTTGAGGAGGTCGAGAAACTCGACCTGTGGTTCGGATCAGCGGGGGCGAGTGGGGAGGAGCGTAGGACGCACCGGTGCGGTTAGGAGGAGGATGACGTTACCGAGGGAGAGGCCTACGATAGTGAGACGTAGACTTGTGGGATGTGTGAGGTGCTTACATGCGAGGCAAATGAAAAAGATGATGCCTGTGTAGGGCATTAGCATGATGAGTATGGGAGGTAAGCATTTTAGACGAACCGTCGCGATAGAGTGTAATTATCAGTGGGCTATGACTGTTGCGTACTACACAATTACCATGACCCTTGAGTGCAGCAACAAGAGCAAGGATCGCTTACTGTGCGGGACGCCCTTGATCAACGTCATGATGACAAGGACTGGGCATCGCAGAGGTCAGCATATGTATGACGAATGAGATGGCTGTGCTCACATATCTCCATACACAGAAATGACGCGTAGCTCACGAATATAACATTGCTCCCGTCGACTAGGTTGCAGCCTGGGATGATTGATAGGGGCTGCGGCTCGACTGCGATAGTATAATCAGAAATGAGTCGACCCTTGTTATGACATGAGGGGTATATGCGACATACATCGCAGTGACTTGACAAATATCACAACAAGACTGCCGTTGCCTATGATCCAGAGCTGAAGGGGTTCAAGCTCTTGTGTACACAGAGAAGTATTGATTGGAACTCACAATCCATAGCACACAAAATGTGTACATCAGCTTCCTGGATTTCTCCCAGATGATGTACGTCCGCCACATGAGAATGACTGTGCGCAAAGGTGAGGGGACTGCTGAATAAACACTTGATTAAGAAGGCCTCTCACGTTCTGAAATGCCCATACCAAGCCCGGTGGACCCTGTCGTGGTTCAGGGATGTATGCGGGTGTATGTGGGAAGTGGAAGCTCACATGTCGACACCGTGTAGTTTCGTAAACACGTCTGAACCGCCATGAGCCGATGATCTTGCGCAATTCAGCGGGGCACGCTAACCTTTGTATCGATACCAGGCTTCAGATAAACTGGAGCGGCGTTAGCGACGGAGATGTGCCAAGACGAGGCGCGCACATATGACGTTCAGTGTCGTGTCAATGTAGGGGAGATAGCGACTGAGAAGGTAGAGTACATTGGCCACCGACCAGTGCGACTGCCATATCAGTGCAACCTGGGCTTGAATGCATGACGCATCTATGGTAAAGCTTGGCAAGCGACGACGTACCTCCTCGGAGAGGGAGATGGTCCAGTCGAAAACCTGCAAAAAGCCGATTAAGCTTGGGGGATATTGAAGCCGTGCCATCTATGACGCACCAGGAGAACCATGCTGCAGACTGCCCGCGATCGACCTGTCAGCAACCCCGAACAGCACGGACCCTGCAGAACGCTAAATACCGTTCATGTACTGGCGCCGCGTCAACTGGGGCGCAGGGGCGGATATGCGCGGCGACGTACCCGGACGATCTGGACTCGCGCGAGAGAGACAGCGAGGTTGGGGTCATCTTGCATGGGGCACTCGCTGCAGCGTGCCCCGCGGGGGCAGCTGTCGGGGCAGGGACGGCGTGGTGAACGGGGGGCTCGTTGGGGGTGCGGGACAGGCTGCCGTGCACCTGTTTTCTGGGCTTAAAGCCCTCCGTGCATCAATACTTGTGCATCACTTCCGAGCACGAACTGCCATGATGCCGAGGTGAGACGCGCTAGAAAATAGTCTAACAGAGTCGTTGCGATCAGTGGCTAATCTGCTCTGCCTCATTGTGCACTGGATGAGTACGACGTGCCTGAACGTGTGCCAACCAATCAGCGTCGCTACAGCTCCCGGCCGAGCCCGGAGCGACGAGCAGAGACCCAAATATTGGAATTTTTGCTGCATATCGCTGCATCACGTAGACCTTCAACGCTGTGCTCTGTGTCCTGCGTGAAGCTGCGCGAGAACCCTAGCCGGCGCTTGCCGAAGACCAACACACCATCTTACGTGTGATGCATGCGGCATACTGCGTCGGCTCTTGGGCTTTGATCCACACGCAACATCGCCGCATTCTCAGGCCATAGAGGAAGCAACTGGCATTCTGTAGCGCAGAGTTCGTAGTCTAGGCTTCTAGGGGTCATGTTATGTAGTAGGCAATTTCAACTCATACGCATTCAAGTAGCTGGGCCGAACGAGTAGACCAGCTTACTGCGATCTGTAACGCAGAAATGGCCTCTCAACAGCAGAAAAGAGCAGCCAAATACCCATAGAGGGGTCCGTTACTCGCTCAAGTTGTGTCGTCATCTTGAGTGGATGCATCCCACCAACTTCTCGTCACGGGGATGGCCATGCTCTAGGAGGATGAGATGGAGGTAGCTAGTCCGGTGCTAGCGGCGCTCAAAGAGAGCCAGGAAAGTGTTCGGAACGTCCTCTAGTGCTGATTTTAGCATATCGTTCCCACGCCACGTCCCGACGGCATCACAATATCACATGACACATAGAGACTTCGTAGCCGTGTTCTCTTCACTTCTAATTAATCAAAAGAATATTTATGTGGATATATTATCTCTGATATCTGTTACACAAATTGTCACATATGCTCCGGATGGCTCGACCGGATGGCTATTGAACCGAAGTTATACTGCCTCGTTGTAGCCAAGTTGCCTAGCTCGCCGAACCATGTCTGAGCACGTTTTGTACGGCGTTGTCTACAGCCCATCCAACGTTGGAGAGCATGCGGCGATCTTTCTCACGGGCGAATATCTCAACACTCTTGGATTCAAGTTTGTTCGCATGATATGGGTGGACTGTACAAAAAGTGTACGCTAGTGCGTCGTCCCCATGGATACTTCAGGAAGCTCTTGAAGTCTACCCGCCCTTGCGTGTTTCTTGTGTGCTTTACATCATGCCGCGCAATGCAACACCTGGCCCCTCCCTCATTGACGTCCCTCCCAGAGGTTGCCTCTCTGGGGCCTGTGTGGCTGACAACTCGTTCTCGGGGTTACCTACATCTGGCATATTACTTCTGTTGTATATACTTTACATCTGTATAGTTTTTGGATCCTTGTACATAGTATTTTATAATACATTGATGTGTCACTGAATTTGAACGTGCAGACAACGAAGGGCGTCTTCGCCGAGATTAATTCGCCTTATTGATTAGATTTATGTCACGTGACTTTGATTGGTCCCAATCCCACTGGCAGAGCAACTTTCCAAGTTTCTCCGCCATGGTTTTGGCTAACCGCTGACCCTTGTGTTCACCACATAACACTTACTTTACATCGTGGATTCTCCAAGCATGCGATCCACGGAAATCATATGACTGCACCTTGAATCGTCAGCGATACTTATTCTCCTCGGTTCTGAACCTCGCGACGGAGATCTGACTAAAAGTTTCAAGCGGCTCGATAACCTCTACTCATCCAGAGCTCATATCATGTGTTCAACTCTTCTGGCTGTTTCGTTGATATTTCTTGTGAACATTTGATGCACAGAGCGCCGATGTTCGTCCACAAACGTCTTCTCCGGCGCGCAAGAAGCATGTACACGCGGCGGTCGATATAAGAGGATCTAGGGCTGAGGCATCCTTCATACACTGTCGTCCAGGTCCACAGCGCACAGCGAATCGACGCGAAGACCATGTCCGACGATACACCCGAGGTCATCGCCTCGACGTGGCTCTCCGCCTTCAGGAAAGCAGTCGAAGACTCTGACCCGCTGGGAGTCGCCGCCACATTTCTCCCGCATGGTTGGCTGCGCGATGTCCTGACTTTTACCTGGAACACCCGATCGATCAAGGGCCCGGCCGACATTGCATCCTACCTGTCCGCATCTGATACATTCGTCAACGCAGGTTTTTCCCAGATCAAGTTCTCCAGCGATCCATATCTCCGTCCGAGCTTCTCGCCTGGTGCATCTGGTTTACAAAGAGGCGTCGAAGCAGGCTTCGACTTCGAGATGCCTCATGCCCTCGGAAGAGGCTACTGTCGTTTGGGGAAAGATGCGAGTGGGGCATGGAAGGCTCTGACGGTGTGCACGATGCTATGGGACCTCAAGGGCTACGAAGAGTTAGTTGGGCCCCGAGTTGACTGGGAAGCTGAAGATCACTCTTGGATTGAAGAGGAACGGAATAGACAACAGATGGTGGAAACTAATCCTTACGTCCTAATCAGTGCGTGTATTGCAGGTACTGACAGCCTCCAAACGAAGACCCTAATCTCTCCAATAATTAGTCGGCGGGGGCCACATTGGCCTGACTGTCGCTGCTCGCTTCAACCAGATGGATATTTCTGCATTGGTCATTGACCAACATCCCAGAATCGGGGACAGTTGGAGAAGACGATACCAAAGCCTTCGGTTCCACAACCCTAATCATCACCATCAGAGTGAGCTCGTGATAGTCTCAAATAAATGACCACTACGCTTATACCTTTTTGATTACGTCGTAGTGCTCTACCAGCCATTCCCGTCCAATTGGCCCACATATACGCCCCGCGATATGATGGCCGATTGGCTAGAGTCTTATGCCATACATCAGTGTATTGTCCACTGGGTATCCTCAGGCGTAGAAGGCAAGCCGGTGTACGACCTTGACCGCAAGGCATGGACGGTCACAGTCAACAGAGCCGGCCAGGAGGTTCAACTTCGTCCCGCCCACATCGTCGTCGCCACAGGCTCTCTCGGCGCTCCCTACGTCCCTACTCTGCACAACCGCGGGGCCTTCCCGGGGACGGCTATCCACGCCACCGAGTACGTCAAGCCCGCCCCCTTCCAAGGCCAGCACGTCGTTGTCGTCGGCGCCGCGAACACTGCTGTCGACATCTGCGAGGATCTTGCCCGAGGCGGCGCGGCGTCCGTCACGATGGTGCAGCGCGGCGCGACATGCGTCGTCTCTCGCGAGAGCATCAGGCGAACCGTGATGCAGCTGTGGCCGCTGCACGTCCCCATCGGGACTTCGGACTTCAAGGCGGCGTCGATGCCGCTCGGCTTGATCAGGGAGATGAACATCGAGAACCAGGAACGGCAGTGGGAGGACGAGGCGGAGCTGCACGCGAAGCTTCGCAAGGCAGGCGTGAAGCTTTGGCTCGGCTCGGAGGGCCAGGGCCAGCTTATCGTGGCGGCGGACAATGTGGTCGTTATTAACTTGACGAGTCTTACCCAGGGTTCTGTGAGTGTCGAAAAGTATCCGAACAATACGTGGTTGATTTAAGCTGTTCACAGGGTACGACCACGGTGCGGCTGACCTGATGGCTTCTGGCAGAATTCGAGTAAAGCAAGGAGCGGAGCCGACTGCGTACTCATCCACGGGTCTTATCATGTCGGATGGTACCACGCTCACCGCAGACACGGTGATTTTTGCGTCAGTGTCTTCTTGTAACGCAGAATTTCTAGATCCAATCTGACGTCAATCATCACAGGACGGGATACACCACTATGCGAGATACAGCCAAGGCCATCTTCGGGGAAGACCTTGTGAATCAGACCGTGGACTGTATGGGATTGGACAACGAATATGAGCTCCTCGGGCACTATCGCCCAAGCGGACATCCTGGAGTATGTGCCGTCAACTGTCTTCGACAACTTCGCTAACATTCCCGCAGCTCTGGTATGCGCCGGGCCAATTTTCCCTGGCACGTTTCATGTCGAAACAGCTGGTGCGGTTTATCCGGATCATCTGGTTTGGCGTGGCTGACCGGCACTGTAGGCTATCCAAATCAAGGCCATTCAGATTGGAATTCTCAAACAGTAGACGTCGCACCGTTCTCTACCTCAGTAGTGAAGTGACGTCGTTTCCGAGTGTATTATTGGTATTAGAAAAAATAAATCTCTGTAAACACGAAGGAATTACAATCCAGAGGAGCATACACTACACGACACCAATCGATTTAGACTATAATCCGCACAGTCCACTGATCAAAGACCCGCAAGCCGGTCCCTCACAGCGTTCATATCTTTGAGCATCGCCTGTAGCCGCGACGAAACGTTGCTGAGCTTGTCCTCCATGGTTGGTATCGCGTCCGCAAACTTATGTAGCTCATCTAACGTCTGGCCCAGTTGAACAAGGCGCTCGACCGATCCGCGGTGAAGGCTTTCGAGCGCCGCGATACGGGCTGTGGATGTAGGCTCAGGCATGACGGAGAGGTGCCCAGACAGTATAGAGGAGACGTTCGTCAGAGAGCGCTGGGCGTCGTCGAGCGTTGCAGGGCGACTGGAGAGTGCGTTCCGAGGTGACTTCGTGGCGGAGGGAGTAGAGCTTGGAGTCTGCAGTGGTGGCGGTAGCTGCGGGGAGGAGGCAGTCTGAGGAGCAGGACGAGGCTTTGACGCAGGCTGTAATGAAGTTGTCTGCTGCATGGAGGACGGGGAAGTTGAAGGAGGAGCAACTGAGGGCTTCGATCTGGCAGATACACCGACGAGATTTGGTGAATGCGTGGCCTTGGTCGTTGAATCTGACGCGATCGCGGGTGTAGAAGACTGTTTCTGAGACTGTGTGAGTCCCGAGGTAGGGATGTAAAGCTCTTTCCGAGCGGGGGTCAACGCATACGATCCATTTGCCTGAGAAGGAGTTAAGGCCTGAGGCCTCTCTGCGTCAGCACCGTTTGGTGTGGCAGCTGGCTTCGGTGGCGTGGCAACAGTCACAATCATGGGAAGATCAGCATTCGAGCTGGAGGTCTCCTCAGCATTAGATTGCTGAACGGGTGCCGGCGAGGCGGATGTGGTACCCGCTTCCTGGCGTCCCTTGTACACCTCTCGACTACCGACGAAGGCGCGTACGTTCGACGGCTTCGACGCGGACTCAGTGTGGGCGTCCGGAACAGCACGACCCTTGCCCTTGTCGGCCGCTGACCGAGGCGGCATGTAGACATCTTCATCGCTGTAAGACGAATAGCTGTCTCCCGAGCTCTCCTCCTCTTCCTCCTCTTCCTGGTTACGGCGTCTTCGCTTGTTCGCCGACAACTCCATGTGCTCGTGATCATCGGGGGAGGCGCGCTTCGCCTTGCGGGTAACCATAGATGTCGGCGGCGGCGGGGGTGGCTTGGTACGACGCCTACGGGTCCGTACCGGTGTCGACTCAGGGGCTTCCTCATGATGGACTGGCGGAGGTGGTGCAACGAAGAGCTGGGATTGGCGGCGGACGGCTGGAGGGGGCGCTTCCTTGTTGATGTTTTGAAATATTTGCTGCATGCGCTGGAGCCACCAGTCGAAGTGGTCAAGCTTCGGCTTTCTACCACGCCGTTTCGACGTGACCTTATCGATCTAGAAGCCAACCGGAGATGAGACTTCGGCGAGTTTATCATGGCGTCGGGTAGATACTCACCAGGTTCAACTCATCGGGGCCCCACCACTTCTTGTCCACGTGGAGCCCGCCAGCTTCGGCCAAACCAGCGAGATGCGAAATTGCACCACTGGTGAGCGCTTTATCGCTGTATCCTCCTTCCAAAACACTGACAAGCCGACCACCGGCCCACTTGTCAGCGAAGGCGCAGGCCTCGCGGGTAAAGCGGTGGTAGAACGACGTGGGAACATGACGATCGTGACGAGACATCTCCGTCGTCTCGTATTCCGAGGCGTCAAAGCCACAGCTGGAGAAACGAGGTAAGGGAAGCGTGCGTGAGGAGCCTCTGCAAAGAGATACATGATCGATGACGAACCTGAGAAATACGATTACATCGTCCCCAGGACCGCCCGTGCTCTGCAAGAATTCCTCTGCCTTGGCGAAGATGGTGCTGTACCGCTCCTTGTAGTGCCTCCAGAACTCGTCCTCCGTCTTGTAAGGCAGTATGTGAACGTTGTGTACCCACTCGCCGTCAGCTCCGCCGTGAAGTTGAAGCGAGGCATCACTGATGAGTTCTTGATTACCGGCCTGATAAAGATATGATTAGTGTACACTACTCGCAGTAATCTGAATAGCATACCTCGCAAGGATACGATAGGATGTCATGCATACTACCATAGTAAATCTTCGGCGTTTGGAACGACCGTACTATTTCTTGAGTTCCGTTACCTGCGAAATCTTAATAATACTGGCCATAGTTAGGTCAGCGAAAAGTCACATACCATGATGAAGGTCGTAGTCAAAGATTACAATTCGTGACAAACGATGCTCCTCAAATGCTAACGTTGAAAGGATTTGAGTTTGCCATCACGCGCAGTCGCGAAGCCACCTACCATGGAAGGCGCCCACAGCCACATTGTTCACAAAACCGAAACCAGCAGGGCTATCCTACGGCCACAAATACAAGTCAGCTACGCCAGCACAAAAAAGGAATCCCACTTACTTCTCCGCAGTGATGACCAGGAGGTCTAATAACGACGAAGGCGCGGGGACTCGGATGTCCGATTTCCTTATACCACCTCGACGCGGCATCCGAGCTCTCATGCGCGACACCCGTCGCCCTACATACATTGTCGACAGCCTCGCACACCGTCCCGAGCGCAGCTTCGAACGCTGATAAACTTTCTGGACCCACTAGGTAAAGGAGCGAGCGTCGTTAGCTATCGAATCGACGTTGCTACGAACGCCCAACCAAACTTACAGTACAAATCTTGCTCTAGGCGATCAGGGATTTCACTCAGGTTCCGCTGGATTTTGTCGAGGCTCTGAACACACCACTCCTCGATATCATCAGCGAGGAACCACTGGGTACCGTCGGTGTCGTCCCCGCTGTGCACAGCGAGCGATGCCTTGTGGACGCGCATGTCGAGGGAAGCCGCACTACGTATGATTGTCAGAGGCCCTGTAATTGTCGATTTTGAGCCTTTAGATTTGTCTCCGAGAGATGTTAGTAAGCCCGGGTTAGCCTCTTCTAATCGAGCGTATATCGCTGCAATCCCTATGTTGATCGCCCGAATACGCTCTGGCCTCTCGTATACATCGCTCGTCTCTTTGCTGCGGATAAACTTGTGTTTTAAACAGGTATCCTGCAGGTAGACCCGTGGTGGGACCGGCGTCATCTACGTTAGCGAAACGTTAGTGTTTGAATAGAAAGCTGGGAAGAAACGCAGTAGATGGCCACAGGAAATACACCCTTCGAGTACTACAATGTTTTGTGGCGCAAACGGATACGAACAGACCAGAAGAAAACATAACAAAAGTACCCACCGCGTTGTTTCTATACGATGGATGGTAATCTCGAGGATGTTGAAAGTATTAATCACCGCTATTGATGATGAAAGAAACTAAGAATAATAGCGTGGGAAATGACGCCAAAACGGAGCGGAACAAGGAACTTCTAGGAGTGAAGTTGGTGGGGGAGAGTTAAGTGGGTAGGTAGAGAGGGAAGACCTAAGTTGTGGTTTGCGTGACCTGGCCGTGATGGTGGGAACGTGGGCCAAATTGGGCAGTACAGGCGCCCGCTAGGCCGATTCTCCTCCGGAGGTGACCGAAGGCAACTTCGCCACGTGGTGTCGTTTTCTACTCTGTACTACAAATTCCTTGATGGTAGCGTAATTTAAACATGTGTAGAGCTCGTGTACACATTTCACCATCGTACTCGAGTCTGCATTGCTTTGAAACGGCCTGCCGAACAACGCCGATGGCTCGGGTACTGGGCGTTAACCTGGCTGGCTCCGGTGGAAATTGCCGGGCGGGTGGATTTTTCTGCTTGATCTTTTCGCTAGCACCCGCTGGTTGAATGAGGACGGCCACAATCGAAAGTACATCCGCATAGCTCGTACAGTAAATACGAGACGACTGCTATCCTATCTGCCAGCCAGGAATGCTGTGAATGTTAAGACGTTGTGGGATTGACCGACCAATCCGAGACAAGCCGGTAACATCTTACATCACAGATCTCATAGGTATATTCCAGGCCCCGGCCTCGTTCGCCACGAGTGTGTCTGGAATTGCAGCACTTCGTCCTGGCCGAACGTAATTAGCACGTAGCCTCTCATCTACCAAAGGTGTTTACAGATGCCGAAGTAAGGAGCAATTAGACATAATATTGCTTATGCAATTTTAGTTTTCACTGACTTAGAGTATGGTCGAGAAAGTCGTATAGAGGGTGCTTAGGAATTTCGTAGCCGCTCGAGAGCAGTTTCACGTTGCTGTGTTTTATAGACTCAATTGTCTGGAATCCAAGCAATGTCGACTTGTATCTAATTTAGACTCGTTCGAAGACTCAGCGTTGATCCTGAATAGAGCCCATCTCGGATATCGATGACTATGCTGTCAAAAGGTTCACTCCTCGACGAGGAAGGTCGGCGGAAATATCATGGAAACGGGGAGATTTATGGCGCGCCGCTTGAGAAAGTCGACGTATCTTGATTTCATAACTAGTTAATTATATGCGTACGATACGGTTCGAAGACAACCTGCCCTCACTTGTGGGGACGGGCTAAAAGTAAGTTTTGCAATCATAAGTGAGAATGCACGGGTGCTGAGAGAAGACGAAAACGTACGTACGAGCTACATCACTGGTATGCGGACGACGGATGGGCTTGACCGGTCTGTCGTCGTTCAAGTCGGCCGCGACAGCGACTGAAGTATCCGTTTGGCTTCTGATGATGGCATCGAGCTACAGGACACGATGAGTCAGTGCATGGTGTGGACGTACAGTCGGTCAACTGCATGCCCATATGAATACGATTGACGACGCTGCGGATAGCGTAGACGTCACAGAATGTGCGACAACCTGGAATTGCAAGCATATCCGCGTCTCAGAGAATCTGCAGTTGCCTGGAGTCGCATCTTTGAGCAGAGTGTGGGGTCAGGCGAAGAAAAGATGGTCGTTCGCATGTGTCGTCCGTTCTCAAATTCGTTCGTCGTTCGCATGTGCCGCGGATAGGAAACACCAAACCCGGCTATGTGAAACGCACGCTGACTGTAGATGAGGTGTGTGTAGCAAATTGGATGGGAAGGATGGTAACTCACTATCGTAGGCACTGAGTCCGTTATACCATCTCACAGCTTACGGTTCGCTGTCATGAACGGTAATCTGCGACAGTATAAACGCGACACACCTTGGATTGCAACCATATTGATTCAGCACTTCCTAACAGTTGCCACTTTTGGCGAGGACTTCGGTGGAGCGGAGAGGTTTCAGGATGTGTTTTCCAGGTCCGGCCAGGAGTCCGTCCCACGTTACCGGCCGGTGACAACTTTCATACGGCAGACAGCATCGAAGTCTAAGCTTTGTAAACGGTGTACGAAGGGTATGATAAGATCCGATCAGACGGATAGCTGAGGACGGAGAATGCTACATGCAAGGGGAAGGAATGAAACATAGGTATATCGGCTTACGTTGGCCTCAAATACACAAAGTCTCTCTACTCTCCGACCCCATCATGCACCCATGTTCAGGCGATATCCGCATTGGCGCGAATATTGATGAACATTCGCAGCTAGTATTTCGGCTTATTCATTGATACATCTTCATTTGGAGCATGAATAGAGGTAATGAAGATATTTGGAATGAGTTTTGTGAAGAATGCGACGGTAAAGTACTTTGATGGGAGACGTGACAGTCGAGGAAGCGGATCAAAAGTGACCGTCACAAATGGGCATCACAGGCTGTTATACGTCACGACTCGTTTGTACGCTGTGACATACCTTACAGATCGTACTTACGCATGATCACACATGGATCCAAAGTACGCAATCTACGAATTCACTGACGATCAACTAACTCACACTCTGGCTTATATCAGGCTTTGAGTTTCCTTCGGGTCCTGGCGGCTGCTGTCAGTGCACAGCTCAAGGACTCAGCAATCGTGTACAGTCAAAGGTCAGCGTACAAGTGCTCCGTGTACATGCCATAAAACTTGAATCCATACTTATACCCTCACGGGTTCATAAAGATTTGCGAACAAGGTCTCACTCCAGTAGCTGCCACGTTGAAACCTACACCAGGGGTGCCCATCCATAGATCAAAATCCTCTGCTCCGTCCGTCCAGCTCACCCATGCCTATATTTCGTTTGAAATTCCTCTCGTACACCGTATTTGCGATGCACTGACGTACAAACTGCTCAGATAATTTTTCTCATGGCGGTACGGATCTCACGGATGCAAGTCTCTAATTTTCTGCTGCAAGACCGACTGCCTCTTGCAGTGGGTATCTCATGCAGGAAGCGTGGCGTACGAGACTCCCTTCGCAGGCGCTCTTGATGATAGCGGATCGGACCGCCAGAAGTGAGTCTTCACACGCAATACCGCGGACATCGCCTACGTTATCCGCAGCCTTGCCTCCGGCAGTAAGCACTTTATCTTCCCAAGCAAGGGCGCTGATGGTGTTTTGGTCTTTCCCGGCAGCGCTGACCTGCTCAACGAGTATGTACATACACCCTCCCGTTTGAGTCTGGCCGAATGCTGAAATCGGACTAAATAGCAACGCCGCCAATGGCACCCGTATCAACGGATGGACGAGCAGCAGGCCCTTCCACCTCCAACACTCACCAGCTCTGGGCTCTCGTCCGTGTCTGGGTACGATGATTTTGGCAGTGCGCTCATGCCGATTGAGGATGTCTCTTTGTTGCAACAAGACTTCAGGCGTTAGTGTTGAGCTCGTTAAATCGAATATATTCAAGTTTAGCATTGCTCAATGAGCACGACGCATTTGCAGCCATAACATCCATCTAGCACCTCATAGCAGTGCTTTTGGCGAAGTCTCTGGGGAATGGAATAGGGGCCAAGTGCTTTACAAGTTCCGCTAAGGGTCCGTCTCACGTTATCCTCCGGTGACGCCATCTAATGGCACTGGCATGGAAGTTTGAGCTTCGCAAATGGTGAATGAAGTGTATGGTAAGACGTGATCGCATGAATAACTGAGGACAGAAGATGCTACGCACAAGGGGAGGTAGCCTGGGTATACCGTCTTAGGCCTGAAATACCCGACGTCTCTGCAATCTCCGACTTGGACGAAACTCTGCATCCGTTTTCAGGCGATATGCGTGTGTATAAGAACGTTCATAGACACTTGTCGCTGGTGTTCTGGCTTATTCATCTGTGCATATTCATTCAGAGCACCAACAGAGAATGACCAAGGTATCTGGAGTGAGTTCATGAAGAACGCAGTGATAAAGTACTTTGGTAGGACAAGCGAGGAAGGACGAATGTGACAATCACACAGGAGCGTCAGGGGGTGTCATACGTCACGCATCACGACTCATTTCTGTGGCGTGACCGTCACGATATGCCTGACTAGCCTTTATTTGCTGCACCTCCCGTGTGGCCACGCATGACTGGACTCATGAAAAGTGCGTAACCTGCGGGTTTACATATGGCTAATGGATTCGCATGCAGGATTACATAAGGTATCTAGCTTGCTCCGAGTCCTGCTGTCAGTTCACAGCTCAAGGACTAGGCATACCATCGATCTGAATGTATACCTGACGCATGCGCACGCTCTTCCGTTAGAGTTCGCTTGCGAACTTTCGCAGGCTTATGAGATGATATGACCTCAGTAGCCTCCACGTAAAAGTGCACGAGGGCTAAACCGGGGTTAGCACGTCAATTCAGACACACTGGTTACGCCTACAGTATGCTCAACATTCTTCTATTCATATGAGCTACCGTATTGGCAGCTTTCTGACATCTACCTCGCCCAGGTGATTTTCACCGTGGTGGAAATGAAGGGCGAGCGTTCATTCTGAACGTCTCTCGCGGTGTCATGGGGCGGCCTCGACTCTCCAGTCTATTGCAGCACGAAATACGACTGGAAGACGTGATTTTACATAACTGAGCACCGTGGAAGCTGTGTTGCGGCAATACGCAAAAACGGTCGACCTACGGATCGTATATAAAGTATCCTGCGAGGCCTACGTGTCTTGTCAGCTACTTCCCTCATCGCCTCAACAACCCACATACAACTGAGCTACTGTCAGAATGGCTATCGAAGCTGGTGTCTGTGGGTTATTCACCTCACTGCCTTTCAACGTCCTCTCACCGCTGGGATACAGACTATATCCAGAACATTGGAACCAACACTGTCGTTGACCTCGGAGATGGTACGCTGTCATCCCTTCTTCCGCAGGTATTACTGCCCAACCTGATACATTCGAATAGACTCTCCGGAACCTGGTACGCTCAGAATGCGAATAATATCTTCACCCCACTGCTCATTGTCACACTCTCCTAGACACGAAGATCCAGGGCTACCAGAAGCGCGAACTCAGCGATCCCTGGGTGTCCGCACAGCTCTGGGTCATTTACCCGGTGCAAGGCAGTACGGACACGTACCAGATCAGGAACGCCGGCGCTCGTCTCAGCTTCGTGGATCTCACGAACGGTCAGTCCCCCCCTTTTTTGCTGCGAGGCCGACGGTCCCTAATCTTGAACATCTTACACAGGGAGCACGGCGAACGAGACCCCCATTAGGCAACCACGACAATGGCTCAGACTCCCAGAAGTGGATCTTCACACGCAACGCCGCGGACACCGCCTACGTCATCCGCAACCTCGCCTCTGGCAGTAAGCACGGCGTTCTCCTCTCATTTGCACAGCCGCTCAGTTTCCTCCGTTTTCTTCTCGACAGCTTATGTTGACCTGCTCAATGGGTATGCGCATTGCCCTCCCATTCATACCTAGCCGTACGCTGATGTCGAGTTGGATAGCAACGCCGCCAACGGCACCCGCATCAACGGATGGTCGGGCAGCGGCCACACCACTACCAACCCCCACCAGCTCTGGGCCCTCGTCCGTGCTTGAACACATTGCACTCCGCACTGTGCTTGTGCCGACGGACAGGGTGAATAAATTGTGTAATATCTAAGCCTCCGTCGTATATCAAAGAAATCCAGAAACAGGTGTTGGACTCTTTAACTGAAACCAAATATACCGTTGTACAGTGGCCTGTATATCGTACAATATATGCTATGTGTTACCCAAGCATCTTCGCGACTACCGAATCCAGAGCAAGGTTCACCATCAAATGCCAACTCCCTCCGAGTGACGGTCTCTCAAACCTTCGCCTTGGTACTCCCGGGAGCGAGCGTCACGATCAGACGGGCGGACAAATGCTTCCCTTGTTGGCCGATATTTGCGGCGTCCATGCTGCGAGTTGACCATTCAATACTAAGTGCATCCAAAGTCAGCTACTTGAGGTGGAGGAAGCGAGATACGTGCCGCGGGTCGAGTCATCAGGGCTTGACACGTGCTAGTACTACGGTGCTAGGAAGTAGGTCGGAACCTGGCATCCATATAATATAAAGTATAACGTTTGCAAATAGTGCGTGGGGTGGATGACGAGAACCGGCACAATGGACGAGTGAAGGCTAAGGTAGCTCGGGAGTAGGGTAGGGCGGGGGATGTAAAATCACTAAAAATACATCAATTTACTACTGTACTTTTTCGACCGTAACGGATGTCACGCGTCACATCGATTTTGTGCGACCCCGCCAATAGTTTTCTCTCGAGTTATCACGAATTTGGCGAGTTGTCGGAAAAATTCTTTTCGACGTTTCCATCCAGTAAGGTTGAAAGAGTACAGTATACCTGCCCGCCAACCGCGAGCGACGGCTCGACTCCGCTGCCCAACGGACTCCACACCATGATTTCAAGTGACTATGCCGTAAATAATTTGTCTCCGCAAACTTTTAGCAACCTTACCCGTCCACTCTCATGTCCGGGGGGAAAGACGGGTGGATATATACAGGAATTTGATGGGAGAATGTGACAGGTGAGAATGCGACGACACGTGATAGTCACGACTCACGACTTATCATACACGTCACACGTCACGGTGGCAAGCCTCTTCAACTCGAAGTTGTGGGCCGATCCAATAACTTTACCACAGACCTCAAAATCTGAAGATTTACTTCTATAATGCCGCACATACACAACGGAAATACACAACCGACGTTTGACTGCATCGATTCCCCGATGATTAATGAATCATCCACTCGCATACGCATGAAGCCTAGGGTGCCACCATATAAGCTCTTCCTAGACGAAGGCAAGCGTAGACATCTGCTCATCCACGCCACATATCCTGACTACATTTTTGGAATGCTTACAGGCACCATTTGCTGCTAGCGAGGTGGCACATCCGCTAATTTCTGCATTAACGCGCGCGGCATCTACTCGCCGGAGGTGCAGCGTACACGGAACGTCGCCTCCACGCACGATATTGACCGTTTATGGATCACTGAAAGGCTGCGACCTACCCCTGCGCGTACCCGACGTGTGCTCTGTAGGGAGGAATTTCCAACGACTCCGGTGTTAAGTGTCGCCGTCGCTGGACAGCTTTCTCGCGGTAGCTCGAGGCGACGGGTCTCAGTGACTGGCGGCATAGAACCAGGTACTGCCATGGGTCCCATGAGACCCCTGTACCACTTATATGCGAAATTCGTATGACCGTGGCAGGTATATAAGGCCTCATGCAATGTCTGCGTAGCTCATCGCCAACTCTCCTGCAACTCTCCTGCAA
Organism: Phlebiopsis gigantea 11061_1 CR5-6; assembly: GCA_000832265.1. Classification (NCBI taxonomy): domain Eukaryota; kingdom Fungi; phylum Basidiomycota; class Agaricomycetes; order Polyporales; family Phanerochaetaceae; genus Phlebiopsis; species Phlebiopsis gigantea. The sequence continues at coordinate 345,304 of KN840441.1, read as the reverse complement.
ACTTGGGATATTTCTTTTACGCACACGATGACTACATTCGAATCCGGTGTTTGTGAGTCTTTCACCTCATTTTCTCTCAGCTCCTTCTCATCGCTACAACATAGATTACATCGAGAATATTGCGAGCCATACAGTCATTGAGCTCACAGACGGTGAGACACAATGAATTTTAGTCATTACCACTTGTCCTGACGCACTCGGACAGATTCTGGGACGCCTGGTATGATGACGCAGCTAATATCACGTCTAGTGCTAACCGCGTATCCCCTCTAGGCACGCAGGTTCAAGGCTGGGAGAAGCGCGCCCTCAGCGACACCTTGGTGTCCGCCCAGCTCTGGATCATCTATCCCGTCGGTGGCAGCTCGAGCGCATACTTCATCAGGAACGCCGGCACCCGCACCACTTTCATGGAACTCACGGACGGCAAGTCCCCTGTACGCTATAGGATGACCGCGTCGTAGTAACGTGTGCGTGCTGGGTAGGCAACCCAGCGGAGGGCACTCCCATCATCAGCAACCCCGCCAGCGGCAGCACCTCCCAGGAGTGGACCATCACGCCCAACACCGCAGGCACCGCCTACGTGATTCGCAACGTCGCCTCTAGCAGTACGCACGCGGCTCTCTTCATACACACCGGTCGCTCATGCCATCTCTACAGCCTACATTGACTTGTATAAAGGGTACGCACGCTTGTCTGCTGTGTGCGGCTAGAGGCATGGCTCACCGTCGGTTTGGGTAGGAATGCGGAAAACGGCGCCGTCATCAACGGGTGGGGCGGCACCGGCCCTACGACCGGCAACACCCACCAGCTGTGGGTCCTCACTAGTGCTTAACCTTGATGTATCCAGCAACACGCTTGTGCCAGTCCTCAGGTTGCATGTAGCTATTCATGATTTAGGCATTCCTTTGTATAGCACGGGTTCAGAAGCAAGTGAGAACAATATCGTAGTCGGGCTTCTATGCTGTGCGAAGCACCCGACGCCATCTCTCCGCGAAACCCCGAGCTTCTCAGCCGGACAGCGTCCGCGCAGCATCGGTAAGCAGAGCGCCATCGGGGTAGCACTCGTGAGTACGCTTTCTTCGAAGGCTTGCCGCCGGGCGACCTGTCATGGTAAACTTGCAGTAGGAGAGCGAGATGCGCGATCCGATATATTATTGAGACAGTACACTAAGGCGGTGTAGTAAGGAAATGCATCAGCCTTAACTAAGCTTCACTGAGCTCGAGTAGAAGTGAGAACATGAGACGCGCCAGAAGCAATAATTCGGCTGACCTTCCGCTATCACAATCCACGCTCATCTAGCAGACAGAGACAAGTAGTCGGGAGTGCCGTCGGACACCGACAACAGAGAGGAGTGATGGTGGCAACGAGTCAGAGGATGTGGTACGGAAGTGTGTTGCTGGCCTAACTGCGTCGGTTGACTGGGGTGATAGGCTCGGCTCGATGGAGAGAAGAGAGTGTAAGCGTTGGGAGCGTGATTCCATTCGCACCGAGACCCAAGAACGAGTAGCCGACGCTAGTTAGCGGGTGTATGGCGGCGAGGTCTGGGCGGATGGATCCTGGACGGCGTTCGAGTTAGTGCTTTGTACGGTATACAAGCGGGGCGTGCTTGTGCATTACGGAGACGACACGGTTCCATGTGATTGACATACAGATGAGAAAGTGCCAGACGTGATATGAACCGCCGAGGCTTTGTAAGAATTGCTGTCACTGGCCGCCATGCACTTCCACGAAGTCGGTTAGGCGTGAGTGATAGTCCTCGCTTGTAGCTGATGGCTAGAACCAGACAAGGTGCTTCGAAATATAGACAGTTCTGTTTCGCTGCGTTTGTCTACTCATACTTCGCCAACGAGCCTGCACAAGTCATCACTACTCTGCATGAGGTGCATAGCATACAGACGCACCCGTTTTGTTCCACAAATCATACACCACCCGTGAATAAGTGCTCGCCATTCGCTCTTCAGCCCAATCTTGTTTTTTGTTTGCGGAATACGAAGCATGCATAGTCCCGTCGTCCGAGTCGTCCTCGAACAGTTTGCAGTCGGTATCGGAGTTGTTGAGTGTGCGCAACCGGTTCTGAAAGACTTTGAACGTTCTGAGCTAGAAACCACGATGTGAATACGCAGGGCTGGATATACGCGCTCCTTAATCAGATTACACCAATCCACGATACAAATGACGACGCACCCCAAAGTCACATATGCTTCCAAGACTCTTATCGTGCCCAGCGCATCACGCCCGCCATGTGTTGTCGTTTGTCGTGCTGGATGATGTAGGTTTCGCTCGAGACAACCTTGAGTGGTTATTATATTCTATGAACGGCGCTGAAGCCCTTGAACTTCGGGCGGGGGTGGTGGCTGAATGCGTCAAGGAGGAGGGTGCGGAAGCGCCTGCAAGGAAAAGGAGTCTGGCAGCGTCGGGCCGGGAGCTTCGTGGCGTTCTGTGGCGTCGACTACTATGCAGGCAAGCACGTGGTAGAGCCCAAAATATGGCCTCGGTTAACGGTCGCTATTATCCCAGCCTTTACGCGAAGTCATCGGTGAGGGCAAGTGTACTATGGTTCTGAGACCGATCCATAGGACCCGCTCTTCCCTGACTACTGATGCTAGTCCGATGTGATGCTCGCATAGAAGATGTACTTGTATGTGTATATTCTCATACAAGTGTCATACATACTGAATTTGCTTGTACTAAGACCCTTGACAGTTCCATGTAAGATGTCTGTCTTATTGGCTCGCGGTCAACGCATTCCAAGTGAGGTGCTATCACGGTGGATACTACTGTCTTCAATTGATGGCTCGCAGGATGACGCCTAGCTAAAGTAGAGTAAGCATGTGATATAATACTTCTCGCAGTGGCCCACATCATTTCCACCGAGTCTAGCAGCGGCTGGATCTAGTCACAGGGTAAGACTCCACTCTATATGTCCCTTTTCGCCCATCGTATCGCCGCTTGATGGTCGCGGAAGGTCAGGACTCTAGCCGAGTATGACAAGAATTCGAGAGTCTAAGTAGCCATAATTGGGGATGCTAGGCTAGAGACGAGTATATAAGGTCCTCTGCAAAGTCTACGTCCTCCATCAGCTCAGGTCGTTCGACTCTCAGTTCATCAGTATCAGACATGCCGACCATCTCTTCTCTTGTTACCGCAGCTGTTGCTCTCAGCCCCTCCATTACCCCTGGTGTTTGTTAGTCAGCTACCTTGTTCCTTTCAGCGTTCTCTCACTGTCAGAAAATATTAGATTTCATTAAAAACACTGGATCCGGCACCGTCATTGACATTGGTATGTGTTTACAATAAACGCTTCATCGCGTGTTCACACTGAATTTACATCTTTCAATAGCTAGTGGGAACGGTGGTGGTACGCCAATGCGCTCATAAAGCTTTTCCTTACCGCGACACGGCTGACCACGACTCCGATTAAGTGCTGGGATGGAAAATGCACAGCTATGCCGAGCCCACTGTGTCTCGCCAGCTCTGGATTATCAATCCTGTGGACTCGGAGAATCAGGTTTATCAAATTAGGAACGTCGACGGGACCCACTACCTGGATATCCCGAACGGTGCGCCATAGAGTTTGCTTTAGTGCAGAGGACACTCACTTAATTTCCCGGCGTGCTGAATAGGTAACCCGGCAACCGGCACTCCCGTCGTAAGCAGTGACAATACCGGTCAGAGCTCCATAAACTGGCAAATCACCCCCGCTCCTGATAGCAGCGGTTACGTGATTCGCAACAACGCTTCGAACAGTGAGCATGTCCAGCAGTTCTCGCATGTGCGTGCGCTAATGATACCCTCCTTCGCGTCCGCCGTAGCCTATGTTGACCTCTACCTCGGGTAAGCACATCGTTCCGCCGTGTGTCTGAAACGGGCTTTCTGATCGCGGGATCGAATAGTGGTAGTGCCAACGGTACCGCCATCAACGGATGGGCGGGCGGCCCTCCTTTCACCAACACCCACCAGCTGTGGGACTTCCAGAGTGCTTGATTATTACAAGCCGTCCTCGGGCTGCTCTACGGTGTTTGTATCAACCGGCTGGTGATCGTTTATGTGTACAATATCTGGTGTCTTCCGAGTCTGTATATCCCGTGGCATAAATAAGCCAAATCAAATTCATAAGACGCCACAAGTTCATTCCAACCTTTACATTGTGCGATGCGTGTAACGACTACTAGCCCCGGGATCGCCTGCGAGCCTCCATAGAGTCTCCGCCGCGTACGCAGCAAAGTTCAATGTCAGGTAAAACGCCATCGGGATGACACCCATCAGCACGTTTCCCAGGACGCCTCTCCGCGTGATGGTGTCCCATATCTCCGTCTGAATAATTTTCGGAGCGAGAGGAGAGCGAAACGGTCCGAAGAGACGATAGAACACCGTGAACGCCGCGCCAAAGCTACATATAAACTTGCATCAATCCCAATCCCACTGAAAAAATAAACAACGCGCAAATGCTCACCAGTAGCAGACCAAGACGTGCGTCCCGTATTCCCACCAGAGCTCCCAGAGCCCCGGCGCCGCGCCGATGTCCTTCGCGAGCGTGCTGACGTACGTGGAGTGGTCGACGCCGTACTTGATGCGCGCCGTCTCCTTCACGAGCAGGTGGTAATGCGGCGGCGGAAGCGGTGTCCGCACCTGCCCCTTGAGGAGCGTGATCCAGAAGAACGCCTGCATTTCCGCGATAGGCGGGATAGCACCTGCGCTGCCCATCAGCCAATCTGCAGGGCTTCCTGTGCGCTGCACTCACCGACGCCCGGCCGCACGAAGCCGATGAACGCAACACTCTCGTCCCCCGCCCGCACGATGTTCCGCACATCCGCCTCCGCAGGCGTCGCGTACCCGCCCGCCGCGTCCAGGAACCCGAACTCCTGGCGGTAGCCCGTCGCAAAGATGACCGTGTCGGGGCGCACGTCGCGCGCTTGCATGCGCTGCGCGTCCTTGCGCGCACTCGACGGAAACACTGCGCGCCCGCTCGGTAGGAAGCGCGTGGGGAACGGCGCGAGGTCGACCGCGAATTCCGTCTGCGGCGGCGAGTCTTCCGGCGGGTCGATGTACCGCGAGAGGTGGTCCAACGAGGACGGCCGGTTGCGGTAGAGACGGTTGATGTAGGGCATTGCCTTGTGGGACTATCGGAGAGGGCGTTTGGTGGATCGCTTGGCAACACAAGATGAGGGCTCACCTTGTTCAGGAAGACGTAAGCGCGCCCAAGTCTGTCGGGCTCCAGCTCGCCAACCTGTGTAGCATACTGTCAGAAATGTCGGAGGAATCAATGTAGAATAGATACCCATTGATTACAACCAGCTTGAGTTCCTGCAGAAAAATCTAAACCTAATGTTTGAGCGATGCCGTGAACTTTGCATACCAGTTAAGATCCAGAGCACACGCTTGATCACAAAGTCTGAGATGCTGTATGCAATGTTAGGAATCTCCAAAATCTTATGAGCCATTTCAAGACTCACAACCACCGTATATGCGAGGCAGCGACCCAAGGATGCTTCCAAACGACGTCATCAGGATTTGAATGTGTGTAGGACGTAACACACGTACCACGTAGGCAGTTTCTGCGAGGTTAGTGATCAGAGTGTCTATGGGCACTGGACGGTCCGACTCAAACTTGAAGCCAAGAACCTCGAAGTCATTCTGCGCATACAGTCAGCGGGCATGCAATGAAGCGTATACAGCACCCGCTGACGTACCAATGCCTTTGGAAAGGACAGAAATCTAACAACATAGGACAAAATTATCAGCACAGAGATGACCTGTGGAAAGAGCAATACACGTACCCTGCCCGAGTGCACAGAACTACTTCAGTGGCGCCCGCTTTTGCGGCCTCATAGGCAAGGTCCATGCCCGTCTCTCCGGTTCCGAGAATCATAATGCGTCGCCCAGACAGCTGGCTGCGCGACTTGTACTCAAATGAGTGGAAAACTGCGGGCTCGACCGCCGAGTCTTTCCGCTTCGTTTCGGGCTTTGTTACATACTCGATACCTGGGATGGTAGGTACCGAAGGAATAACATGGAGGCCGCTGCATATAGCAACGTATGTCGCGCGTATGGTCCGCGGTGCTACAGGATATTAGCTTCACGCCCAATGAGAGCAGCTGAGGCGCATGCTCACATGTTTCCCACTCCGCACCAGGAGTCAATCTTCGTACATATGTGACGATGTGGCCGCCTCTGTCAGCATCTCGAGATATGTTGATGACCTTGGTCTGTAGGTGAATTCGAGGCCATAGACGAAAGTGGTCTGCGTAATCGCGCATATATTCATTGTATTCCTAACAAGTAGTGAGCATGCACCAAAGCACACTCAAAGGTCGGTTGTGACATACATCTAATGTTAAATGGTCCGGATGATCCAGCGGAAGGCGAAAATCTGAAAAGGATGTCAGCTGTTTACTGGAGACCAAGTTTGAATTCTGCGATAGTGTTTAGACTTTAGTCGTGCATATGGCTGGTTTCTTACCTCGTAAGACCGATATCTAAACGTCCCGCCTATATTGTCTTCTTGCTCAAGAATAATGGGCTCAAACGGATAGTCCGGCGTCGCCGCCTCCAGGAGAGATTTACACGTAACTAGGCCGGCAGGACCAGCTCCTACCACAACGACTATCTGTCTTTCTGAGGAACCGTATTCTACTGGAAGTTCAGTAGCTGTTGTACGCATTCTAACGTTCCCGCGACAGTGCAATGCTATAAGATATGCCGGAGTGAAACCTATGTGATGTGGTGGGCGGTGCTAGAGACTGAGTGCACTTAAAGTTAACCCCGCTGCGGTTAAAGGGTGTGACATATAACGCTGACGGCATCACGTCACGCGGGATTTTTCGTCTTTCGACCATGCTGTGTTATAATGAATTACCACACTTATATATGTTTCCTCACTTCGAATTCTCTTTCAGTTATGCGATCGATGTAAAATTGAGAGGGTCTCGCGTGCGAGCTGTTACGACGCCATGTTGTAACGGGTACAGTCACGGTCACAGTTCTGGTCACATGAGAACTTCGAGCGAGAGTTCAGCACAAACCGCCAAGCGTACGATTTATTCTGTGGGTATATTCCTCTCCTATAAGGCAAAAGGGAGGTATGGAAGGATATCATCAACCACATTCACGGCCCGGCTTGGAGATGTGAGTGACCTTCACTTCCATTTGTCCATTCCCAAATAGCTCTACATTGAAATGTAACAGGATGGTCGCATTATTTTACTAGCATATGAAGGACGACACGAGAGAGCGCCTTCAATAGTAGTTGACTAGCTTGACGATCGTACTCTCCTCGTCCTCTCCAACAAGCATCTTCTCCAGAGTCTGCGCAGACGTTAGCAAACACTCGGGCAAGGAACACACCACGCACCGAGTTGACACTGATGTACTTCTCAACAAATTCGTCCCCGAGCACTGTCCTGAGGCTCGCATCCGCCGCGAGGTTCTTCCGCGCCTGGTCCAGCGTCGTCGGGAGACGACCAACGTTCTCAACACCCGCCGCGCGCCGCTCCTCAGGGCTCATGAGTGCAACGGGCTTCGCACAGTCGCCCGTCTCCAGAAGGGCGCCCACGGCGATAGCCTCCGTCCCCGCACCGAGGATCCCCGCGAGGACGAGGTGTGGGCTCGCGGTGCCGTCGACGAAGCGCACTTCGAAGTGGTGCTGGCCTGCAGGGCCGCACAGGCGCACCGGCGCCTCGCGTTGGTCTGTGCCCCACGACGCGTAGGTCCCGCCCGACCAGATGCCGTCCGCGACGCGCGCGTAAGAGAAGGTCGTTGGAAGCGTCAGTGCGCACACTGCCGGCGCGTGCGCGAGAATACCCTGCAGGAACGAGCGCTCTGCGGACGTCAATGTCGGTGCGAGATGTTCGTCGTTGCGCGTGGTCTGCGCGGGAGCGCTGGTATGGTGCACTGAGACGTGCGCATGCGCGGCGCTACCGGCTGCAAATCGAAATGAGAAGAGAAAATACGGCCGCGGCGGAGACATTTACCGCTGTTAGAGTACAATTTCGGCGCGAATGTGGCGCGGAGTCCGTGCTTGTTGGCGACGTTGTAGATCGTCTCGCGCGTGCAGACCAGAGCATCCGCCGCTTCGAGGGGCGGAAGCGGCCCAGTCACAACTTCATACTATAGCAGCATCAGCCAAGATTCCTGACAATGTACGCGGTCCGTCTACCTGCCCCGGCGCCGCTTCTGCATGGTACATTTGCAGCTCTATACCGGCCGCAATCAGCTTCTCCGCGATCTCCTCAAGAACGATAGTTTCAACAGATCCGGAGGGAAGCTTAGACGAGGCTGACCAGTCGGCATTGTTCACAGGAACGATCTTGGGTGTTGTGGCGCTGAGCAGGATAAACTCGGATTCGAGGCCGACAAGGTAGGAAACGCCCGCCGCATCTTTTGCACGCTGCACGATATTGCTGAGGAGCGTGCGCGGGCAGTAGGGCAAGACGAGGCCGTGTTCCGGCGTAGGGACCTTGTTCTGGAAGAAGCCAAACACCGTTGCGTGCCCCGGTTCGTAAGGCGCGAGTCGGAAGCTGCTCGCGTCGATGACATAGTGGTCCTCGCCGGAGCCCGAGAAACCCGGTGCGACGGCAAGGAAGACCAGCCCGAGCGTGGCCTTGGTGAGGGACACACCAGGGCGGGCGGAATCCAGGAGCTTCCTGAAATATGCACGGGGAACAACACGGTAGCGGACGTTGTTGATCCAGTCCACCCACGTTATGCGAATGTACTTGACACCAAGGCCGTCGAGGTACTCGTCTGTCAAGGCCGTGGGTCCATGCCCACCGAAGCTGGACGGGCTGTAGACGACGCCGTAGGCATGATCGGACATGTTTTGACCTTTTGAGATCTAGAACAAACGTTGACTGAGGTAAGATCTAGTATCATTGTATGCCTGTACTTGCCTGGTTCATGGGGATGGCTGTTCGACAACAACCGTTGGCTCTCTGATATGATGAAGCCCACATTTATCTGCGTTGACTTGATCTTCCTGATTAATTCTTGGCTATCTCTTATCGGCCCGTGGGACACTTGCTCATTTACATCTTTAGCAGACGCAGGGATATTTTCAAAGTAATGACACAACACAGGTTCCGGAGTCTTAGCGTTGTCGGAGATAATGTTCAGAGCTTCACAGTTGACCCCGAACAAAACAGAGCTTAGGATGGAGTTGCGACGGGCAGGAGAAGTACTTGAGTTCTCATATTTGTCCTGAGATGGGGACAAGAGCGGAAGGTTTAGATATGAAGATACACAAATGAATATCCCCTTGATATCGTGCGAATATGATACCTGTGCGAGCCTGAGGAAGGCCATCGCTTTCGTCTTCCAGGGCGCCACAACAGGAACAACCAGCCATAAGCCACATGCGGGAACTCACTTGGCCCCTTCGTGACCTGCATAATACCGGTGGCCTCCTACTAGCGTATATAGATCTCCTGTTCCGCGGTAGATGAGCGTAGACGACACTCGGTTGGACTCCGGTAGTTTCCGCTTATTACTTACTACATAAGTATTGCTAGTAGCAATTGTAGCGGGCGGACCTTTAAAACATCCAAGAGTCAATACTTTGCTTATCTCGATAAGCTTATGGCTGAATACAAAGCGCTTGGGACGAGCCTGAGCACTGCGCAAATGCGTTCGTTGGTACGGCCACTATGCAAAACCTGTTTGTGCTACTCCCTGCTATTCTTTTCACTGCACCGGTGCACAGACTCCAATTCATATAGTACACCAACCGAGTGTAACCACGGCTTTCATTGATATTCCGAGTCCGCTGACCACGCGCGCTGGTCTACAGCAATTAATATTCAATTCAGCTGCTTGTTCACGACATCGGTTCCGCCTCCAAGCCTGGGCAGTCCGCACCTCTGTGCCCGTTCGAACCTGCTTCCTCTCGTCTGGCGTTTCCCTATTCAGGTGAACTTACACTATTATTTATACAGTGAGAACGATTGGCTGTATCTGTTCTCGCTGTGCCTGAAGTTCGCTCTGTCGTGATCATGCCATCGGGTGCCACGAAGCCGTACGAACTTATTCGGTGCGTGTTTCACCTCCATCTTGACCATGTTCATCGTCCTGATCTCTACCACGACCGATAGCTGAGAACTTGAGCTCGCACCCGCTCGTTCGACGATATATCTATCGTGGGCCGTATCATCCCAGAATCAAGCTTTCGAAGACGGCTGAGTTCGAGGTTTCGTGTTCTCCGTCAGATGCAGAGTTTTCTCAATGCTAAGCCCCGTCTTTGGCGGCAACGCGCCCCCCGAGTCAACTCGGAACCAACGGAGTTTAGGCCAGCTTAGGGGCGGCAGATCCTACCAGAGAGGCAGCAGTACTGGTCGCGCCACCCCCAGACTGTGGGAAATGTGACTCGACCTTTCCTCCCGATGCGATCGCCGCGGTTCTCAGCCTCTGGTGCTTCGAGTCGCCAGACGAATGCGCTATGTGTCGCACGCCAGAATCTACGCTCTCCCGCAGATCGTCGGTGCCAGCCACACGAGCAGCCGGCGAGCGCAATCGGCGAGTCCGCCACTGCGCCTTATATATACTGTTCCGTCGTGCGTGTTCTTTCCTACCCACGACGCAGAGTTGCTCTCATGGACAAGGTGGTATCGAACGACATAGTCACGGCGACGGCGCGACACCAGATCGTGCGGGTGCGTTGAATTTCTGTTCTTCTGAGGTGTAGGCTCATTGACCTGGCGTAGTATACGAGTGGTGGGTGCTCCACTATACAGCTCATACGAACGAAACCCTGAGCTTCCCTCACTCAGTCGCTAGCATGACAATTCTTGTGGGTGTGCGTACCTTCCGCTGAGGCAGCTGACGCCACAGCTACTGCAAGGTGACCGACTGGATGCTCCTGTTCTCGGAGGAGGTATGAACGCCCTAGTTCTGAGTACCGTACCCCGCGACTGACCGCATATTAGGTCAAGTATATCTGGAGGCGAAAGTGGAAGTTCCCCGAAGGCCTGTATCTTTTTACGAGGTACATGCCCTTTGTTAATGTCTCCATCTCTCTCACTTGTACGCTTGCTCGTTTCCTTTGCTGTCACAACGACCGCTCACTATAGGATAGACTACTTGTCTCCTACGATATCACCGCATGTGAGCTCGCCGTGCCCCGATAGCACCGAGGTCTAGACATCAAAATTTCTTCATAGACATGTCTTATAAACTATGCTACAGGGACATGTGAGCTGACCGCTGCAATCATAATCCACGCAGCTGAAAGTTTATCAACAGGGCTAATGACTGTAGGGTTTGCTGCAGCCGAGTGTATGCGTCTCCTCATGAGCAACCTGACCAGGTTGTTATTGACCGTCATACCCAGTAATCCTCGTCTGGAGAACATACGCAATATGGGAGAAGTCCAAACGGATATGGTGGATCGTTTCCGTGATCTGGACCGTGCGTTTCTTTTCGTTGCTTTGTCGGCTGCCTTGAATAATATCACAACAGGTCCTCCTCCTCGTTAATGTACCTATATTGACCATTTTTACGCGCTCTCTGGAATGTGAGTGCATTTTGGCCCTGCAGCTGCAGTCCCGCTGATAAACCATTAAAGTTGGACCACCCCCGCTGCCACAAATCCCGGGATGTAACCTCGTCGACGCGAGCAATATCGCTTTCGGCAGCTTCCTCTCCGTTCTTCTCACGGAAATCAGTGCGTTCTAACTAAGCGTACCGCAGCTGCAGCTTGAAATACTCCTCGTTCCCTGTAGCCGTCGTGGTCTTGACTGTATATAAGGGAATCAGCGACGGTAAGCGCAAATGTATACTTTTTTTCTGCTGGGAACCGTCCTCACGCAGGGACACAGTTCGCAATTCATCTAGCACACTGGTATTGACCCTATATAGAGACGGTAAGTAAACTGCAAGTCGCAGCGACAGTAGCTGAACCAACGTAGGTATCTTATACTTCATATGCCTCCTCGGTGAGCCTGCGACGAACTCCTCCCGACCCGTTCTAACCAAGTCTCACAGTCATGTCCCTCGGAACCGTCCTGGTAATCGTCGCAGCACCCGTACGCTCCATCCATCCCCGTACACGCATCTCTCACACAGCTCACCCACCGCAGGTCGAGTTCTTCGATCTGCTCATCAAGTACGCTCCGTCTCTCTCCGCTCGCGCTCGCGCCTCACCCGCCGCCTCGCAGCCTCACGCGCGTCCTGCACGCAAGCCTCTGCTGCCGCGTCATCCTGCACCTCCGGCAGGCCGCGCACGAGAGCGTCGGGAGCACGCGGCGGTCCGTGCGCGAGCGGGAGCCCGCGCTCACGACGCTCCGCTTCAAGGTGCAGCGGCGCCTGCGTCGGACGGGCGAGTTGGTGGAGATGAGCACGGTGCGCGACAGCACGGTGCACGATGTGTGACCAAGTTGCGTTATACCAAATATTGGAATCATGGCTTGTATACTTGTCCTGGCCGTACTTGTGGATACATTCTCAAAGTAGAACCGTATATCTCTCAGTTCGGGAGAAATGCCCATATTTATAGACAAGGGAGAAATGCCCATATCCATTGCGTCGACGTTGCTGTTCCCGTGCTGCTATGAGTCGGAGGGGACAGGTTGTCACCCTCCCATCAGTTTAGCTCACATAAAAATGTCATCAGACACATCGCGTCGATCCACCCGCAGTCTTGCTCAGAGAAATTGTCTAGTAGGCGACTGAAACAGCGATGCTTCAAAGCAATACAACCATACCCGTTAATGCAGAGGGCAACGCTGGACAGATTGAATATTTGAAGTGATGTTTTTCCATTGCTGACCCGTGCTGAACCCGATACAATACATGTCTTGAATTAATTACCACAACGAATCTACCAGTGTAGACGATGAGTGGGACACTGGTATCCCGAGGGGTTCTTGTGCAAGTACTCTTGGTGGTAGTCCTCGGCGTCCCACCAAGGACCCGCCGCGATGATCTCCGTGGCGATCTTCTTGCCTGCGTAGGAGTTGTTAGACGAAAGCTGGGCCGGGCAGGCTGCGTGCGCACCGATGGAGTCAAAGTGCTTCTTCTGGACCTCCTCCGTAACGCGCTTGGCGACCGCCTCCTGCTCCGGCGAGTGGTAGAAGATGGCCGAGCGGTATTCTGCGTGGACCGTTAGCAAGCCGGACGGAGGTGGGCAGCGGGGGACGCACGAGTTCCGACGTCGGCGCCCTGGCTGTTCTTGGTCGTGGGGTCGTGCGTGCGGTAGAAGAACTCTGTGCGGCGTGAGCGGCGGCCAGCTGCACGGAGCGGTGCGGCACGCACCGACGAGCTCGTCGTACTTGACGACGCTGGGATCGAACTCGATCCGCACGGACTCGGCGTGGTCGGTCGTGCCGGTGCAGACCTGGCGGTACGTCGGGCTCGCGACGTCCTCCTTCCCACCGGTGTACCCGACGGACGTCCTGAGGATGCCCTTGTTCTGCGCGATGGGGTAGTGCTTCAGGAAGATGTGCTCGACGCCCCAGAAGCAGCCCGCGGCGAAGGTGGCGACCTCAGGCTGGGATCCAGACATGGTGGTGATGGTTGCGGAGGAGGCTTGGTTCTGGAGCTGGACGGACGAGAAGGCAAACGGGAGGAGGCGTTGGAGACGGCCGAGCATATGGGTCTGCGCAGAGCTCACGTCGCTTTATAAGGGTCGAGTGTCATGATTGCGAACAAAAGGGCATGACGCCAGTTGACGCCACGGGCGGAAGCAGCGTGATGGTGGCCGGACTGTGCAAAGTAAATGCGCTGCAGCTCGGCTTTCGGTTGGGCTTATGATGTTTTACAGATGTAACTCGCTTTTAAGTAAGTAACACACAGCATGCATCGCTTTTTCTGACCACGTAGAACATAGCTTCATTATTTATTCTTTTCATTGGTATGACTTTCGCACCCGGCGTGTGGGCCAGTGACGTTCCCGCCAGTCATGCCATGCAAATGGCAATTCTGTGTCATATCTTGGTCAGCACTACCGACGACAAGCTCCTAAATCAATGTCAGAGTGCTCCGCCGTGACGAGACACACAGCATTGACTATGATGCCTCTCGGCGACATGGCGGCGAGGGCGTAACTTCATGTACAGTGTACAGTCGGCGATGGCAAGCTATACGCAACAGTGAATAGTTTTTTGGGCAGCAAGATATATCGACTGACACCCTCTCACGCAACAGATGTCTTCAGACCAGAAAAAAAAGGTTTAAAGGATTTGTATTGCACAAGAAAATCATCTTCCACAGTGAACGCCTCAGCTCTTATTCAAGCCCGTCCCTATTCACAGTAACAAGGTGGGTTGAAGCCGAACGAGCGATGTCAACGCCGACACATCTCCAGAGGAGACGGTCGTGCTCATATCGCTGCTTCACTGACGAGTCATCCCTGGCGATTCAAGTTGTGGAAGAATCAAAGAGCTCCAGAAACGCACGTCGCGCGAATTTATTGGGCGCGGCAGCGTGAGAACTGTGCACGGGCCAGTGTGCACGTGATCTGACGCGGCTGCGAGGCGGGCGCCCCTGTCCCTTGCAATTGGCGTCCGTCGTGCGAGACGTCGAGCAGCGAGCCAAGTGAGCGTACACGATATGCCGATTCACAGAGATGTTGACTCTCAATGCCGCCCAGAGACATGCCAGGGCCAAAACTGTCCGATCTCGACGATGACACTCTCATTCATGTGTTCGGGTTCCTCGAAGTGAAGGACATCTTGCGGATGCGCGGGGTGGGTCTCACAGCCTGCCGTTCTTTGGCGAAAAACCTGATTATATGCGTGCAAAGCAAAGACTTCCAATCGTATTGCAACCATATCCAGAACTCGCGTGGTATGGACGAGGGCTCTCATCTCACATGTCCTAAACGAAGGCCTCCCATTCCCGCCCGTTTGCGTGGACACCACACCTATGCCCGCCCTCGAGGAGCTCGTTATTCGAGCTCTACAGCTCACCGAGTTTTGGACACATCCCTCTCGCACAACATCGCCACAACTCCTCGCCGAATTCTCCGCCAGCTCCGGCACAGGCGTGTCGGAGGTACGGTTCATTCCAGCGCACCCCAGCTGGGTGGTCACCGTGACCCGGGGAATATGGCCCTTGATTACGTGCTGGGACTTCACGGCTCCCGTGCGCGCTGCGACGGTTGCAATGTGGACTCGCCAGGGCGCGCTCATCACGGACATCGCAGTCAACTCGGACCCGGATGGAGAGGCTTGTCTGGCTGTGTCGCTGAGCTACGCAAGGTATATCACAAATTCTCTGGATATGCGTGCTTGTGCTCACCATCTTTGCCCTCAGGCACCACTGCATCGAGATTCTCGCCATTCGTCCTCTTGAACAGGACAGCAAACCCATATTCGTCTCGCTAGCAAGCGTGGAAACGACCTTCCGTGCGATGTCGCTGCAGGGCGACATACTGGCCGCAAGTGACGACATGAATGAAACACATATAATCAACTGGAAAACGAACGAGTCCGCTATACTATGTGGTTCGGATGAGCCTTCAGAGCACAACTTCCAGGCAAGTTCAGTCGCTCACGTCATTACATCCAGCTTATCATGTCCAATATCTCCAGCACAATCGATGTCTACAAGTGCTGTTCTCCCAGAAATGTGTCTTTGTAGTCCGAGCACGCTCCTTCGAAGCCTTCCCTGTCCCACCATTGCTCCCACATAAGAACGTTTCCGAGCCCTATCACTCGCTTGCGTGTCACCGTTTCGGCTGGCTAGACGGGGTGGCGGTTACTGAACAAAAACAACTATCGAACACGGCGGACAGCTCTTCTCCGATATCCATCCTTCTCCGCGCCGAAAGCGACGACCCCTGGTCCTCCGACGTCCACACCCTCGACCTCTACGAGCTCGCCGCGCAGCCGGGCCATACCGACGCAGCACGCGCCCCAGAAGACCGCGCCGCCGACGCCCCCTACCGCTTCCCGCCGCGGCACGCCGCCGCGTTCCCCGCCGCGCGCGGGCACCTGCGCTGCACGGACATCCGCCTCGGCGC
>KN840441.1:275286-328892 GCA_000832265.1 Phlebiopsis gigantea 11061_1 CR5-6 | reverse complement strand
CTTTGTAGGCAACCACGACAAGGCTCAGACTCCCAGAAGTGGATCTTCACACGCAACGCCGCGGACACCGCCAACGTCATCCGCCCCTTCGCCTCCGGCAGTAAACACGGCCTTCTCCTCTCATTTGCGCTCCCGCTTCCTCCGTTTCCTCTCAACAGCTTATGCTAACCTGCTCAATGGGTATGCACATTGCCCTCCGACTCGTGCCTAGCCGTGTGCTGGTGTCGACTGGAACAGCAACGGCACCCGCATCAACGGATGGACGGACAGCGGCCACACCACTACCAGCTCTGGGTCCTCGTCCGTGCTTGACCGCGTCGCACTCCGCAATGTGCTCGTGCCGACTGACAGGGTGCATCAATTTGTATAAATATCTCCGCCTCGTTCGTATAACCAAAAATCCAGAAACCGGTGTCGGACTCGTTGAGCCAAACATGTTCGTTGTACAGCGGCCTGCATATCGTACAGCATGTGCTGTGTGTTACCCCAGCATCCCCACGACTGACGAATGTGGAGCAAGGTTCACTGTCAAATGAGCGTGAGAACGAGAGCCAGAGCGGCCATGGCAGCTGCTCAGGTTGATTAGCCCAAGACATATGTGTACGTTACGCATCGCGTAGCACTTTCAACTCGTAGATATTCAAAAAAAAAGATTAGCCCAAGACTCTGTATGAGCCAAAACCTTGCCTGTCAGACTTTCGGTTTCTACAATCATACACAACAATCTGTTGGCCAGGTTTCATCTCGTACGCTAGATGCGCCTTTCACAAGCTGGTAGGTAAGCTCCGCTGCATTTCCAGGGCCTGGAAAGCATCGTTGCCACGTACGCAGTAAACTATAGAGGTGTCGATCGTCATACCCCATGAAACACTTCCCCCAAAGCCACATCTAGAAATGGATATCTTGAGTTTTGTGCTATCCGGGATACGTACCAGGTAGCATACTTTACGGTGGACCCATCTACATTTATCAGTTTCAGGATATGGTAGGTGTACGGCGAAAAATGGGATCAAGGCCGTCGGTAAGTACTAGAGGAGGGAGCCGACTGTATCTATAACATCATCAGTATAGCTGCACGATTTCCGGTCAGACCCGTTCCATCCGAATAGGAGAGCGTGTTTCTTCCCGCGGCTGAGTTTCACAAAGACGGACGTACACAAATGTAACCGAATGCGATCGTCCTACATAAATGGGATGATCACCCACCCCGCAGCTAGGCCCAGCCCCCGGTTTATCAGGTCAGCCCGCCTTCTCTGCGACGACATACACTGCTGTCGGATCCGCGGGTTATACGGACGACCGAAAGGCGTAGCTCGGAATAGGGTCCTCGAACAAATAGCTGGGCGTTGCCAGCTTAGAAGCTTCGCAGCCGGTACGCTTGTAGCACACGCCGCGGCGGAAGGCGTGCTGCGCGCTCTTTGCTATGGATGTCGTTACCGAACTGCAATGCAGCAACAGCACGGAAATGAAGATAGCTGACCGAGGCTGTCGTAGAGTGTTCGCGTGGAGAGCAGAAAACCCAATGAAGCACGCTTCTGTCGTCCCTGGTGCACGCCACGGAGAAAGGGTCGCCAATGCGCTGGACACGAGATGCATGGTCTGGTAGCCTGACCGTGTCGACGCTCCGCACGCACCGGAGCCACACGACGAGTAGGCTCTAGATGTGGGGCAAAAGGACAAAGCGTGGGAGCTGATCTGCACGCTGCTAATATACGTACAGGCTATCATATAGCATCGCTCTCCTTGCGGCTTGAGTCGGGCTTGGGAACACAAATGGCAGCCACCAAAAGTCCTCTATTGTCGTCAAATAAGCTCACAAATGACAGACGACTCGTAGTTTGTGCGCTCACCCATACTAGTGGTCCTCTATGTAGTTTCCCGTGCTGTATCAAAAGTCACAAATCATTCGAGCTGGTCTTCATTGCCGTGGTTCGTCACCAGAGGCGTATTAACCATTGTCCCACGCTCAATAGTAGGCCCAGGTGCTCAGATGATATTCGTGTCTCCTTGTGCGTGTTTTACACGCACAAGACATTTTTGACTAGGCCCATATGACCATGTCATCGCGGGAAAGCTCGTAAGATGAACTTCGAATATGCTTTGATGGGATCTGCCGTCGTTCGCGCGCGTCAACTGGTCTCTTTCAGACGACGACCTCCTACCAGCCTGCCAGCCCTTGCACCCACACTCACGATTCCTGGGAAACAGATTTTATAACATGTCTATCCCACAGCTGCAGATGAAGTCCACGCCAATCCTGGCAAATCCTGACCGGCCTCGGGCAGGTCCATCCACCACGGAACCGACCCAAACGTGATGGCACGGGTCGCGCGCGGCGCCCAAGAACGGCCCTTTTGTGTTCGCATAACGGCAGCGTGGCGATTGGTCAGCACGCAGGCGATCGCGCATATAGCCAGCACCTCCCCAGAGCATCCCACACACCCACGATGAGCTCGACTGTCGACGTCCTGCAGAACGCCCTGGCCACATTCCAGCAGCCCGCGGGCGGGGCGTGCCCGCGCGACATCTACGAGGCGCAGCACTGGGAGATGGCCGGCGCGCACGCCTGCCTCATGAACGGCCTGCTCAGTGTCTACGAGGTGCGTCGCGGCCCCGTCTGTATCCGCGCGGTGCCTGACGCAGCGCAGCAAGCGACGACGGTGCCCAAGGCAAAGGAGCAGGACTTTGTCGGCTACGCGCTGCTCTGGTGTGCGACGATGGACCACCACCACGAGTACGTCCCGCCGTCTCTTGGTGCCCCGCGCGGCTGAACAGGCCGCCAGGTGGGAGGAGGAGCTCTACTACCCGATGTACAACCCCAAGTTCGACACGTCGTTCATCGTCGCCGAGCACGCGACCTTCCACGACGGCGCCGTCGCCTTCGAGGCCTACCTCGTCTCCACGCTGCCCGCCGGCGCAACGTACGGCTTCGGCAAGACCGCGCCCGCGCACGAGCAGGCGCCCTACGACGGCGCGCGCGTGCGCGAGCTCATCGACGCGTTCGCCGCGCCGCTCGCCACACACGTACGCGCGCTCCTCCTCCCGCCACGTGCGCCCGCGTGCTGACGGCCGCGCGCCGCAGCTCATCCAGGAGATCACGTACATCGAGCCCGACAAGATCCGCGCGTCGGGCCTGACCGAGGCGGAGATGCAGCACATCTCGGACGTCTCGAGCAAGCACATGCTCGGCATGGTGCGTGCCCCCGCCGCCCGCGCGCCGCCCCCGCCGCTGACCGCCCCGCCCCGCAGCCGCCGACGACGTTCCTCGCGTACACGGTGCTCATCACGCCCAAGTACTCGCAGTTCCCGCCCGCGCCCGGCTTCGTCAAGCGCGTGCTCGTGCCGTACGTGTTCTCCCTCCCGACGCGCCGCGTACGTCCCGCTCTGCTCCTTCCTGCGCCGCGCACGAGGCTCACCCGCACGCGCAGTTCTGGCAGTTTGCGCCCAAGCGGTGAACGGCAGCCTCCTCTCCTTGTGTACCTGTCCCCGCGTATCGTCGTCATAGCACGCGTGTATCGTCTTCCCCTTGCCAGAATGCCTTTGGACTGCTGGACCGCTGGCTTCGACTGCTTTGGGCATGTTTGTGTGACTCGGTTTGTGTACTCCGAATATCAGAGTGCAGTCCGCGCGACGCGCCATTCCTCGCCGGTGTTGGATGGATCCACAAGGCTGCACGGCGTGTGAGCCCTAGTGCTGAACAGGCCACCGGAACTGGCGTGGCGCGCTGGAGCCCCCCACGATATATACTTGGGCGTCCTCTGGAAACCAGTCTCGGGCCCAGACTCTCTCCGCCCATCTTGACGGTTTACTGACTACCTGGTACGATGGCTTGAAACTCCGATGTGACCACCGTTACTAACCAGGTCATTGTCCGTCTAGACTCTAGAGTGCTAGTCTAGGATCTGAACGCTGATCGGCACGAATATCACATAGCAAGTGCGAGGCACCAGGAGGACTGACCATGGTTCGGTAGTGGTGTATGCTTCTGGACACTGCCAGCGAAGGAGGGTCTATCTCAGCCGCCTATCCCAGCCAATTCACTGTGCTGGCCGGCCGCCCGCCGCGGTGGCGTGGGGGAAGCCAAGCGCTCGCGGCCTCGTCTGCGTCTCCGGCCACGAGCACCGCGGACGCAGTACTCCGACTTCTCGGTAGCAGCGCAACGGAGACTCGTCGACACGATGCCATCGGTGCGACGCGCCATGTGAGCACCCGAGGCATGCCCAGGGTCCTGCGCGCCTTCGAGATCAGGAAGCGCACTTTGAGTTGCAGTGCGGGGTATCCCTGTGCGGGGCGCGGTGGCGGGCCTTGCTATGAAAGTACGAACGAAGATTCGCCGCCGGCGCCGAGGAGCGTTGTCGACGGGCGGGCGCTGTGCGTTCACTGGTCGGCCCAACGCTGTTGGGTTTTCCGACGAATAGTCGACAACGCAGCGGAGGTCGGTCGCTGCTCTCCTCGTGATGATTGACCGAGGCTGAGCCAGGTTTTGGATGTACGCGCGCTAGACATATGACCATCCTGTCTATAGAATGCCACGGCAGCACGGCGGGAGAACCCTCGCGTAGCAGCCATGATGAATTGGACGACGCGTTTCTCTGTCATGGGCGACGCGCGGGTGCACTAGGTCGCGCAGGTGCGTTATGCGTGTAGCGGCCAAGGTATAAAGGGCGGCGCCCGGAGGCGGTGGGCCCGGCAAGCGGCAGCACATCGTCTCTAGCAGTAGCTACCATGGTCCTCTTCGCCTCGTTCCTCCTTGCCGCCGCGGCCGCCGCCGTCAGCGCGTTCCCCTTCCACCCCGACCAGTTCAACGCGACCGAGCTCCACCGCCGCGCGACACCCAGTTCCACCGGCACGAACGGCGGGTTCTACTACTCGTTCTGGACGGACGGTACAGGCGACGTCACGTACACGAACGAAGCGGGTGGAGAGTACAGCGTGACCTGGACCGGCAACCAGGGCAACTTTGTCGGCGGCAAGGGCTGGAACCCCGGCTCTGCCCAGTAAGTCCCAACCCCCCTCCTCCACATAACCACACCGACGACGGTACACAGGGCGATCTCGTTCACAGGCAGCTACGAGCCAAACGGCAACAGCTACCTGTCGGTGTACGGCTGGTCGACGAACCCGCTCGTCGAGTACTACATCAACGAGGACTTTGGGACGTACAACCCCAGCACGGGGCTCGCGCTCAAGGGCACGGTGACGTCGGACGGGTCGGTGTACAACATCTACGAGACGACGCGGACGAACGCGCCGTCGATCGACGGCACGCAGACGTTCCAGCAGTACTGGTCCGTGCGCCAGACGCACCGCACGAGCGGCACCGTCACGACCGCGAACCACTTCAACGCCTGGGCCGCGCTCGGCATGCCCCTCGGCACGTTCAACTACCAGATCCTCGCCACCGAGGGCTACAACTCCGCCGGCCAGAGCACCGTCACCGTCGGCTCCGGCACGGGCGCGCCCAGCGCGGGCGGCGGCGCCGGCGCGCCCTCGAGCACGTCGAGCACAGCGCCCGCGCAGTCCTCCGGCGCCGGCACCGTCGCGCACTGGGGC
This sequence comes from Phlebiopsis gigantea 11061_1 CR5-6, assembly GCA_000832265.1. Classification (NCBI taxonomy): domain Eukaryota; kingdom Fungi; phylum Basidiomycota; class Agaricomycetes; order Polyporales; family Phanerochaetaceae; genus Phlebiopsis; species Phlebiopsis gigantea. Next base: position 323,339 of record KN840441.1, on the reverse strand, counting down.
CAGTGTGGCGGCGAGGGGTGGACCGGCGGCACCGTCTGTGTGTCGGGCTTCTCGTGCACGTGCTCGGGCGCATGTGGGTGTCTGCTCTCGTCTGCTGTTTGGGCAGGGTGCTGATGGTGTGCGCAGACTACTGCCAGTGTCTCTAGGCGCGGGGGCAAGAGGGGCTGCACAAAGGCGCGTGCGACTCGGACTCGGACACTTGCGATGCTTGTGTATACACTCCACACGCACGGTCTCGCTCTGCGCGCCTTGCTCGAAATGCAAAAGTAAATTCAGAACATGCCAAAACAAAACTCTTATCTGGGGTTCGATCAGTTAAACGTTTTGGACGCTAGGATATGTATGAAATTCAGCTGGGCATGCGTGTCATCAATCCTGTGGCAACATCTCCATGGAAAGTCTCATACGCATCTGCCCTCCGCGTTCACATTCATATATATATTGAGAGCGAAAGAAGCACATACTTGTTCAGCTGCAAGCCATGCTCTCCATCGTATAGATCCGCTCCTTCAATTCACGCATGCTACTGTCAGCATGCTGCACAGCCGCCGAGCACTGGCAGTGGCATTTCAAGCTCAAGCTCACGATGAATATGGGATAACGAAATCTGTACAAATAATATACAGAGTATGTCCCACATTGACGTCAACGCTGTGCCTTGTCCCGGCCTCCCCTGCTCACGAAACCGTCCCGCTGCGAAAATCGCCCTCCGTCGCGACGATCTGATAGTCCAACGTGCCGAAGGGCATCCCGAGCGCCGCCCACGCGTTGAAGTGGTTCGCCGTCGTGACACCGCGCGAAGGCTCTCCGCGCCGCCCACAGCACATCGACGGCCCGACCAGCGGTCGAGGATACGTCGGCGAAAGGCATGGACGGGACGAGCGAGAAGCGCGTTGCCCACCCCCGAGGGCACCGCGTGCGACAGAGACCTGGCGATGAGGAGCCCCTCGTGGATGGCATGTCTATATTGCAGAAGTAGTTTGTGATCAGGGTTTGCGCTTCGTCGTATGTCCGCATCACTCACATGTTTCCGTGCTCCGTGCCGTTCACCGGGTGCCCTGGTCAGGCGTGGGCAGACTGTCTCCGGTGTACCACCTGCTCGCGATGCTGTGTGATGACGCCACTCCGTCATCAGCAAAGGTCATTCCCTGAGCTGACGATCACGGTGCATTAGTACTCTAGCACAAGAGCCACCGACCTTCCAAAAAAACCGTGTCAGTGCGGCTGGCATATTCGAGAAGAGCTTGAACTCCGAACTCGAGGCGAGGAAGCCGTCGGGATCGTCGCATGAAGACAAGGGATGGTGGTGATAGACAAGACGTATCTGCGCCAGGCGCCCAAGCTACCGGACTGAGTCCCTGAATGGAGGTCGCAGACGTGGGTGTAAAGTGCGTAGACAAGGAGCGGATGGTGAAAGAGAGAAGATAGGTAATGGCACAGAAAGATGAAGCCCTTCAAAAACGCCCCGACCACCCTACGACGACACCGTGACCGTCGACGAGCCACTGCTATGGTACCCTTCGGTGGCGACGATCTGGTAGTTGAACGTGCCCAAGTTCATGCCCAGCTTCTTCCACGCGTTGAAGTGGTTCGCGGTCGTGACCGTCCCGCTCGTGCGCTTCGACTGACGGACCGACCAGTACTGCTGGAACGTCTGTGTGCCCTCGATCGACGGCGCGTTCGTGCGCGTGCCCTCGTAGATCTTGTACGTTGCGCCGTCGGACGTCACAGTGCCCTTGTACGCGAGCCCCGTGCTGGGGTCGTACGTCCCAAAGTCCTCCGTGATGTAGTACTCGATCAGCGGACTCGTCGTCCAGCCGTACACCGACAGGTAACTGTTCCCGCTCGGCTTGTAGTTCGCGTTGTACGTGATCGCCCTGCGAGACCCTCTCAGTCAGCTCAGAGGCCGCTGTGCGGAAGGAGAGACACCCACCGCGCAGCACCAGGGTTCCACCCCTTCCCGGCGACAAAGTTGCCGTTGCTCCCTGACCACGTCACGCTGTACTGTCCAGCAGCGCCGTTCGTGTACGTGACGTCCGCGGCGCCGTCCGTCCAGAACGAGTAGTAGAACCCGTTGTTCGTGCCAGTCGAGCTCGGCGTGCCCGAGCGTACCGCGAGCGCCGTCGCGTTCATCTTGCTCAGGTGGGTAGGGAAGCCGACTGCACTTGCAGCGGCGGCGAGGACAAGGACGAACGACGAAAAGGCAATCATGGCGGCGGAAAAGCTCCCGGGTGGCGAACGAGGTGAGCCAGCTTATATGTACGCCGCCCGCAATAATTGAGAACTACTGCACCGATCGTTGCCACACGTGTGGCGGCCTGGGCGAGGTCATCGTGCGACTACGTTCCTCGCGGTGAGGGTTCATGCCAGTCTGCCCGGCGGCAGAACCGATGTCCCGCCGGTCTTCCTCGTTGCTAGTGAATGGTCTGGCGTCGTCAGCAATATAATAACGCTCGTGGTGCCTAATGATGACCCACGCGCAGACGGCCCAAAAGGCCGCTTGGCGGGGACAGCCGCGGTGATGCATAGCATTTTCCCCGCGCGCACCTGCAAGCTGTTAGATATTATTATTAGTGAGAAGCAATTGTAAGCACAAGCATCCACGGTGCAAACATGCAACATATGACCGAGACATATCGGGCCTTCGCCCTTTGTGGCGCATGATCGACCGAGAGTCGCATCAAAAGATCGTACAGCACTCTGCGAACTTCGAAGCACCCGGGCGACCGCCGGCATGACTCTCGGTTACCGTCGTATTCCGTAGCACATCCTCGGCCCTGGGGCCTGAGGGTCGGACAGGGGTCGGACAAGGCTCAGACAGCAGCAGCAGCTGCGGGCCATGGTCTGCGATGCAGACAAGGGTTCCTTCCTATCCGTGACATACATTAGCGGCGTAAACTCAACAGACAGCGCAGAGCACAACATCTAATTGTACCACCTCTCCCTCAGTTTTTTCCGCGCAACCATCGGCTTCGTGATCACGATCGCCAGCGCGAGGGCCGCGAGCGTCACGACGAGCTGCGGCTTGTTGAAGCTTTCGCTCAGCACGTCGAACGTGCCCGACGGCGCGACGCGGCTCGCGAACAGGTCCAACCCGTGCGCGAACACGAGCGACGTCGACTCCAGCAGCGCCGGCGACGCGAGCAGCCCGCGCACGCCGTGCACGCGGTACGCGTGCGACAGCACCCGCTTCGGGTCGTCTGGCGTCAGCGCGTCGTACTGCACCAGCCACTCCTCTGCCTCCTCGTTCGTCGGCTTGCGCTTCGGCCGCCGCGGGTCGACAAAGCGCCGCGGGAACGCCTGGATGATGCCGTTCTCGGCGGCGACTGGAGCACGGTGAGCAGCGTGCGCGAGCGGGCGGTGAGAGCACACACCGATGATGTCCTTGGACGTGATGCCAAACTTGGTCGCGGTCGTCGTTATGGCGGTGACCCCACGCGGGAACACGTACGACTGCTCGTACGTGTGGACAGACGTCGACGCGTTCGAGTACGACGACAGGGCCGAACTGTCCGCGGTTAGGGCTCTCGCGACCAGCGATGAGTGTGTCCGACGCACCTGCCGGTCTTGTCGTCCGCGCCTTGGCCCTCGTAGAACTCCACGCTCACAACCCGGTACCCCTTCGCCTGCTCCCGGCCGGCTTCATCGTCGTAGTAGTGATACACGAGCCAGTTCTCGACAAACGCCGCCTTGACGTCGCACCGCCCGCTCGCCGCGGGCAGCACCGAGTGGTACAAGGTCGAGCCCTTGACGACGTCGACGACGTACACACCGCAGGTCGGCGCGGGCCCGCCGAGTGTGGCAGTGAGCACGCCGATGAGGTTCGGGTTGAGGTACTTGTACAGAGTCGTACGGTCGCCGAGCACCTTGCCGAGAGACGCGACGGGCCCCTGCGGCCGCGCGACGAGGGCGACAATGTCTTCGCCCGCGGGCAGCGACGCCGTCCAGGTCGGGTGCGCGACGTGCTTGCCTGTAAACTCAGCCTCCTGACCGAGCTGGTGGCCTGTGAGGCGCAGCGAACCCGTCGACCCGGTGCGTAGGGCAAAGTGCAGAGACGGAAGCAGACGGTTGAAGGCGGCGGTGTTTGCAGGTGTGTTGGGGTAGACGTTGGCCTACGTGCGCTCGTGAGAGTTGAACGAAAGAACAATCATCGACAGACGTGCCTGCAAGAATTCGTCGAACAGAATAACGAACTTCGCCGACTCGTCGTGGAGGAAATAAGTCTCTACCAAGGGACCAGCTATGATGTCGATCCCTTGCAACACGTCGGTGTACGGTGATGCGCCTGTCGAGTCTTCGCCCGTAAGGGCATCAACGTGAAATAGCACTGTGTCGAGGAGACCCTACAAAGCCGTCAGTACACACGCATGCGTTCCACAAAAATCAGCCCACGTTGTTCGCCTTCCTTTGGGCAACGATCACGACCTGCGGTGTCTCTCCATCGCCCACCGTCCTCAACGTGAAGATCTTGAGCGGGACAATCCTCGCACCGACCTCCGCCGCCCAGCCCAGCCCAAAGACGCGACTCCACAGCACGTCGCCACTCGCCGAGTCAAGCCCATAGACCTTGCCGCGGGCGGTGACCACGACGAGCACCTTCCTGAACCCAAACGCGTCGCGCACGAGCGGGGCGCTGTCGTTGGCAGGCGCCGCGCTTGCCGACACCGTTTCGTACGACCCGGTGACGAACCGGCGCGCAAAGCTGGCCGCGTATGCAGGGAACCCGCGGGCCTCTGCGAGCTGCCGCCGCACACGCTGTGCGAACGTCTCGTCCTCGCCGACGTGGGTCTCCGCGAGCTTCCTTTCGGGCAGCTCGACGAACTCGGCAAGCTTGACGTCCGCGAGGCCCTCCTCACGGGTCCACTGTAGCTGGTCGTGCTGCCAGAGCTGCAGCGCGCCGGTGGTCGTCGCGAGCACGAGGCGGCCCAAGACGCGGAACTCTTCAGGATTGGCGGCGTCGAGCGCGACATCGCCAATGATACCGTCTGAGCCGGTGTTGAATGGGAATGTGTAGCCAGTGACGAGGCCTTTGCCTTCTGCGAGGTGTGGGGCAAGGATGTGCGCAGAGGCTTTCTTTGCAAAGGGTCAGTTCTGGTTCCCACCCGAAGGAGTACTTGGACGCTACCTTGTACGAATGAGACCAAAACACGCGAGAGACGTACGGATAGCCATCCTTGTCGACACCTCCCGAGTAGATGGACGGAGAATGCTGCGGTGAGCGTGCCTAGTCACCGCAGAATTTAGAACCAGCCAAACAGGGCAACGAATGGAACATACCGAATCGGCAAACTCCCAAATGACTTTTAGCCCCAGACCCGCGTCGTTCAACCTCATTAACCGTCCCGAGCCATCCTCCTTCAGCGCTACAAACATTCCATGATCGCCAAGGCCGACGTCGATAATCTCATGGTACACCGCGCCCTTGACGTTGGTCGGCTTTTCCTTGAGGTCTGGAGCGAGCCCCACAGATCTGACCTGCCCTGCTTCAAGCCACACGACGCGGCAGTGGTCGCCTTTGCTGATGACGAAGAAGCTGGAGGGACCCTGGTCTATACTGGATGGGACATCTGCGGTAGCGAGAACCGCGCCGTCGATAGGCGAAAGCGCAGTGACATGCAGCGTGTAGGACGCGAATGACTTGGCTAGGCCCACAAGGTAGACTGCAGTTGACGTGGGGACGACGGCGGAGTAGATGTTCAACGACCTGGACCCGTGGTTAGCCGCAGCCGAATGTGAATGATGTCCACTCACGATTGACCCGGCGCAGCCCACCCCCACACTACCTCGCCCGACACAGTGCTGACGCGTCGGACGATATGACCATCGGTGAGTGCATACAAGTCGGTAGATGCGTTGAATGCAAGGGCGATCCCGGTGTCGTCAGGTTCCAGCAGCGTTCCTGCCTCCGGCTTGTGTAATTGTTGTTCATGCAAGAGGTGTCCTGTCGATACGTCGAGGATTCGCAGCGTTGCCCCGCCTGCGCCTGAGATGGACGCGACCACTGCCGAGAGTGTAAGCTGCCATCCTGGGTGCGCGTGTGGAATGGTACGCACGGTTGTTCTGTTTCTTGAAGGCCAGTATCCGATCTTCTGCTTCGAACAAATGTCGCCATGCTACGCTTGGCTGGCGCGTTCATATGGAGCTTCGCACGTATACACCAAACGTGCGTACCTATGGTACCGTTCTCCGGGTGCAGCGCGGCGAGGACGTTGCTGGCCGTCGCAGCGAGAACAAGGCTCCGTGTAGACCCCTGCGGATCTTCAATTCGATGAAACACTGGTGAGAGGTTTGGTTTGCCGGTGAGTGCGTCGCCCACGAGGGGTTTGTACCAGTCTACGACGCCTGCCTCCGAGGCATGGATGGCAGATGCTGGGTGAAAAAGGAGAGCTCCGAGGAGCAGCTCTGCGAGCCACAGCATGACGGGAGCAAAGAGCCTAGCGACTCTGCAAAGTGGGCGGAGGAAGGCGTGCGCTGGATCACTCTGTGGTATCATGTAGTGAAGTAACAGTACATCAATATTGGTATTCAAATTGGCTTGATAGGATCAGTCCTTGTTCTCTTACCGAGTAAGTAGCGTCCACCGACGCCGTTATGATAAAACAACAAGAGGCGCCTCGCTTCGCTGCAATATCGAATCGGGTGGGTATGACATTCGCGAACAAATACAGGATGGATGGCTACCGTAACTATCGTATATACACAGAGCACGAACTGGCCGACATATTAACCCAAGATAATCCCCGTGTGCCCGTATCACCACTCACAGATCAGAGGCCGCTACAGAAACTCGGTCGGATCGCGCCACTCGGCGTGCTCGCAGTCGTACCACTCGAGCCACTCGGCGGCGCTGTACTGCGTGCGCGCCTTGGACCACTCCTCGACGTGCACGGCGCCGGCGGGGGTCGTCTTGACGGAGTAGTAGCTGTCCTCGACGCGCGCGACGCGGACCATCGGGAAGCCGAGGCGCACGACCTCGGCGACGTCCTCGATGTGGAACTGGAAGAGGCCGACGAAGCGCAGCGCGGGCGGCAGGCCCGCGCGCAGCTGCTGCAGGCGCGGCACACGGCGTCAGCCCCACGGTCGCGCGCGCGGCGGGCACTCACCGAGACGAAGTTGACGGGGTCCCCCGCGGAGAGCGAGTACAGCGACAGCGCCTGCACGCCGCGCGGCACGAGCCACATCGCGACCGCGGCGGCGACGTCCTTGGGCAGCGTCGCGTGCAGGCTCTTGAGGCCGGTCAGCGACGGCAGCACGCCCCACACGGTCGCGTCGTAGCCGAGGCGGCGCTGCGCCCAGTCCGCGCTCGGCACGGTGAGGTGCAGCGAGTGCAGCTGCGCGCGGTCGCGCAGGAACTCGGAGATGGACGGGAAGAGGTCGTAGTCGTTGACGCGGTAGCCGAGCAGCGAGAACGCAAAGTGGCGCAGGAACGGGAGGCCGTCGGCGTACTGCCGGAACTGCGCGGACGCGTTGCACTCGAGCACGCACTGCAGGCGCAGCGACTCGAGCTGGATGCCGTTGCTCAGGATCTCGGCGATGCCGAGCGAGTCCGCGGCGAACGTGCCGAGGAAGTCGAGGCTCGTGAGGTTGCGCAGCGAGAGGAACTCGCTCGGGAACGTCCAGTTGAGGTTGTGGATGTGCACGTCGCGCAGCGAGCCGCGGTTCGCGGCGAGGAAGTCGCACATCTGCGCCGCGCTGCCCGCGCCCGCCGCGAACGAGAACTGGCTGACGTGCCGGAAGCGCGGGAACTTCATCTCCCCCGCGCCGTCCGCGGGCCTGGCGTCCCTTGGCCCGTCAGCGACACACGAGCGGGGCGGCGCAGCGCGGGGACGTACATCAGCGAGAGGCCCATGAGCCGGTGGTGCGTGCCCTCGAGGATGCGCATGAACGCGTAGATGTCCTTCCAGCGCATGCTGCAGTGGACGTTCTTCAGGTTCGTCATCTTGGGCAGCGCGTTCGCGAGCATGCCTGCGCGCGCCGTCAGTCGCCGTCGCCGCTGCCGCGGGCGCACGCACCGGTCTGGAACGCCATCGGGTGGGTGTCGCGGCCGGGGACGAACACGCGCAGCGTCTTGACGTGCGTCGCGAACACGCTGTCGGTGATGATGCGCGTGAGGAGGTCCGCGCTCTGCTGGGCGTGCTCCCTGTCTGCGGCGGCGGCGTCAGCGGGCGGGGCGGCGGGGCGGGCGGGCACGCGCGCACGCACCAAAGTGGAGGTCGACCCTGCGGAACAGCAGCTGGCTCGCGATCCGCGAGAGCACGTGCGGGAGCAGCAGCAGCGTCTTGAGGTCCCGCCGGGGGAGGAACCGCGCGATCTCGCGCCACACCTCGGTCGAGAAGGTCGCGAGCTGGCGCGCCTGCAGGGCGTTCTGTGGGGCGCGCTCAGACGACGAGCAGCGGGGGCGGGCGACGGCGGGGCGCACCTTGCCGGGATGGATGGAGCGACCCATGAGTGTGCGGGCTTCAGCGTGGTCGGGATCAAGCCTAAGTATGGCCTCCAGGTCTGCGGCAGGGGTCAGTCTAGAATCGAGCGGAGACCGCGGGCGAGAGGGGCCCCGACCTTGATGTGCGCCGGCGTGGAGGCTGGCTGCGAGCCGGGCCTTTGCTCGCAGCAGACGAGCCTTGTTCGCGATTTCCGGAGACAGCTTGGGGAGGCGGAGGCACGACTCGACTGCGTTTTCGATGTGGGATCTGGAGCTGGAGGCGGGGTCAGCTGGGCTCCCGTGCCAGGGAAGGCGAGGCACGGACCGTTCGAGCTTCAGGTGCTGCATGGCGTAGATCAGCACGTCGACCTTCTGCTCGTCGCCCAGATCCGTCGTGACATCCCGGATGCTCGCATCGAGGATTTTTGGGTTGAACACGCTCATGGCGGCAGAGACAATCCGTCGTCGACACCGGCAGCAGGTCTACAGAAACGCAGGTGAAATGACTAGCAGCGGTGCGCAGGCGGTACAGAAAAGCTATCGGCCTGGGTAATTACTGGACGGAGCCAAAGCAGTGCCTCGCAGACAAACGACCGCGCAGGCGCTAAATAGGAGCGGCGTGTGCGTGCGGTTCGGGCAGAGCCGCCTGCGTCGACGGACACGGTCTGCACGACGGCGACGGGGGCAAGAACGACGACCTGGGAGGGCGTGGATGTGGCGGCGGCGTTGGGAGGACGGAGAGCAAGAGGGAGCACCCTAGTCTCTCACCATCTTCAAAGGTTCGTCAGGCCCCCCACGTGCGGCCAAGGCCAGACCCCGGACGCGCCCCATGTGCCTGGAAAAGGCGAGTTCCCACCACCACTTCACACTCGTCCGTGGGTGACGCAGACACCAGGCCGACAGTGCGGGTCCACTCCCGCGACAATCACCGGCGGGGCACAGAAACCCTCGCTCAACCTGCAGCGCACACTGGCGTCCGAGGTTGCATGCAAGACCCCGCAGGCGCGTGATCCACGTAAATACCGTGGTGCAATGCGCTCTTTCAAATTGGCCGTGCATGCACGCCAATGGCACGCCCCTCGAGACGGACCACGTGTGCCGTGCGCTCTCACGGCGGCCAGCGCGCCCGTCGCCGCCGGCAACGCCATATACGGCAGCGCCAGACTTTGTGGCGTCCGGGGTGGACCGAGGGTACCGTCGCGGTCAGGGTCTCCCGGGGTCCCTGTCCCCCCACCTATATTACAGCTCAGAGCCGGGCAGCCAGATGTGCTGCCCAGGAACGCGCCACGGGGCTAGTCTCATCCTGACCTTGTCCCGCTGCTTCTCCCCACCTCGCCCCGCACCCGAACCTTGTCGAACACGGCGATAGGCCTATCTCCTGCGCCCGCTGGACGTCGTGCACACGACGCTCCCGTCCAGTCGCACCAGCCGCCGCCGAGAAACAACGCATTCGTCCAGAGACGCCGCGAGCGCGCCGCGCCGCGAGACCTCGAGCGTCGCTCCCCCAACATCGCTCAAAGAGCCGGCGGATGGCGTCCGTGTGCAGATGAACGGCGGTCCCGACCTCTGCACCGCTGCACGCCTCCCGCCCCGCTGACGTTCGAAGCCGTCGGCTGAGCGCGAGAACTTTACAACGAACTCTAGCTCTACGAAGCCGAACAGAAACGAGAATGCGCTAGTACTTCATCCCCAATTCAGCACGGGGTAAGATCCACCGCTCACAGATCAGTTTCGCACTAAATGTGACACTTTGACGATCGTGCGGCGCGCTGCATAGGACAAAGGAACTGCGGTAAAAAGCCCAACGTGGCCATATCTGGCAAGCCTTTGTGGCGCAGACGCCCGAACCTGCCGGCCAGAGTGATCTTGGTCTTGTTTGCCCGGCGTCATGCCTGGCTGTCTGACGAGTGTATAACCAAACGGCCGCTATATTGGATCGGTGCACAATGACATGACGATATGGCAGCTTTCGGGAACCGCTAGTGAACTCGAGTTCGGGAGGGTTTTCATCGGTGACCCGAGTTTGTGCCATGGAAGTGCGGCAGAGTACGAGGCTTGGGTAATGTTACGAACCAACTCCATCCTCACGGCTGGCGAGGGAGCCGGAATATGATGGAGCCACTCGTCACAAACATGGGACGCAAGCCACATCCACGCTCGCGCGCGTTTATGCAGACAACGCGCGGAGGTCGACAGGGCCGACGAGGGTCATCTTCACCTTCCCTCTCTGCGTGTTCCTGTCCTTTTCGACCTCGATCTGCACCTTGACCTTGTCAAACACGGCGATGGCCGTGTCGCCCTGGGGCGCGGGCACGGTGATGCGGTAGCCGTCCGGCTCGAACTGCGTCTCGCGCGTGAACATCACGAGGCCCTCCAGCCCGAGCCTAGCACGCCGCCGTCAGCACGCCGCAGACGAGCACGCCGGAACGCAAAACGAACGCACTTGGACACGAACACGCCGATGCCGTTCCGGAACGTGCGGATGACGAACGCCTCCTCGACGACCGTCCCGCGCGCGCCGCGCGCCTTGAGCGCGAGGCCGACGTAGAACTCGACGCTCGCGCGCCCCGCCATCTGCGCCATGCGGTGCCGCTTGTTCACGACGTCGAGCACGCGCTCGACGTGCGGCTTCGAGTGCAGGCTCGGGTGCAGCGGCGCGTACGACACCGCCGCGGCGAGCTGCCGGTGGGCCAGGACGTCTGCGGGACGGTCAGATCACGGAGCGGGGCTAGCGGGGAGGGTCCGCACCTGCGTAACGCCGGATCGGACTGGTGAAGTGCGTGTATATGGGAGACGCGAGGCCGTAGTGGCCGAACGTGTCCCGGGCGACGCTGCCGGAGCAAAAGTACTCGGCAGAGAGCATGCAGCGCGTGGCCATGATGCGCACGAGGGTGTTGAATGCCGGCTCAGAGGGGTCCTGGGCGAAAGCATGAACGAGCGGACCCCGCGACGGGAGCGCGGACTCACGAGACACTTGTCCAGAGACGCTGCGAGCGCGCCAGAGCTGGAGACATCAAGCGCTAGCCCCTTGCGTTTCTTCAGGATGTCCTGGAGCTTCTCGAAGTTCGTCTTCGGAGGGGGCAGATGCCGCCTACGCCATGTGAGCTCGTGTTCATCTCCGCCAGAGCGGCGGACATACCTAAGTACGGCAGTCTGTGGGAACGTCTCTTGGATCTTGCGCGCCACGCTGATGTTGGCGAGCAGCATGAACTCCTCGACGAGACTATTTGTTTCAAGCAGCTCCTTCTGTTCCACATCAATGGGGTCGGACGACTCGGAGGTGTCCATGTGTATCTTGACTTCCGGAGATGCCAAGTTCAGGGCACCAGCGGCCATACGGCCTGCCCTCAGCTTGACGGCTAGGGTATTGAGTAGTCGTATGCTCTTCGACAAGTCATCTTGCATGTGCCTGCTCTTGTCTCAATCTCGGAGCCCGAGTGTAAATTGAAAGCAGGAAAGGACTGACGGGTCGTCTTTGCGTATTTGTGCTTCCTTGTACGTAAAAGCTTGTTTCGACGCGATCACTGACTTTGTAAAACGAACATTAACAATCTCCGCGTCAGCGTTCATTTCCTAGATTCAACGGCGTTCAGCCTTCTTCCAAAGTGCACGCGTACCCGAGCTTACCCATATGACCGAAAACGCGAGCCGCTCGACGAAGGGGCGCAACGAGCAAAGGTTGGTGCCAAGGAGCGCGGGCAACATGTCGATGCGCTTGTCCACGAGGTACACCGTCGTACCTCGAGCGGCGGCTTCCTTGTCCATAGGGGTATCCGGCAGTACGAACCGGGAGACGTCCGCAATGTCTGATAGCGCAAGCCAAATTTAGGACGGCGGCAGCTGACAGCGGGACGTAAGATACGTACGGACGCCGGCCTCGATGTTACCGTTGGGTAGAGGACGGGCGTGAAGCGCGTCATCAATGTCCTGGCATCCTATGGCGCGTATGTCAGAAACGAAAGACACGGCACGGTAAGCTTCGGACCTGGCGGATCAATGCTGCAAATCAACAGATCTCTCAAGTCCTCTCTATCCCGCCACTCCGGGTTCGTGTCGCTCTTTGGGGGCACGACCCAAGCCTCCCCTTCCTCGGGCAAACAGTCCAGGATTGCCTTCCCGAAAGGCCGGTATGGGACATCAAACTCGAGCAACAAACTCTCCTGCTCGGCTTCCTTGCTCTCTACTTTCCCGAGTGCGCGCACAAAGTGGCCCTCCGGGTACCGTGAGGTGCTGTCCCAGCGGTCGATAGTGACGAGGATCTTCTGGCCAAGGAGGGACGGAGCTTGGCGCGTGCGCAAACGAATGCGTGGGAGAAGACGGGAGACGGGCGTAGCAAAGACAGTTTGCTGCGAAAGAGAGGTTTGGTTGGAGGAGGTGAGGGAGGTGCTGTCTATGTGGCAGACGTATCTGCAACGTCCTACGTTAGGACGCCCAGCAGATGGACAGAGAAGATACGTACGACCGCCAGTTGCGCTTGATAATGCCGACTATGCGGCCAGTTGGCTGTCGTTCACTAGCTACACGTTTGGAATGCTCGGAGCGAAGGACGTTCTGTTCTGCAATGGTCTCGACATCGTCGCCCTCTTCTTCCGATTCCTCTGCGTCATCATTCTTGAGCGTTGCTGCGGACTTCATTAGACTCCATGTACTGTAACAAAGTAGGAAGCACTGACTTTCTTGATCAACGACCTCGTCCGCAGAAGCCTTCCACTTGGCCTCTGGAAACACCTCGACGGCGACGACGTCTCCTTGAACTGCACGGTTCATGTGCTCTCGTCCAATAAGGAGGACTGGTTTGTCTAAACCTTGCACAGGTACACTACCCTACGGAATCAATGTAAGGACCAGGAATCATTGAAAATTGGGTGACTGATTTACCTCGAGGTAGTTGTATTGATTTGCGTTGAAATGTCCTTGGTGTAATTGCCCAGACTTCACGCCTGCAAGTAAAGTCGCCATGGGCAGGTACTACACCAGTTCAATGGGATGATACGCATATAGGCGAGGTTGGCATACCTCTGGATAGAGTGCTTGTCGAGCTGAGACAGCCTTTGTCGGTTCGAGAGTGTCAGAGCCTGTAGCGGATAGCAGGTCGAGTAGTTTGCTAGAGTCCTTGGTACCTTCGACGTATCGCCGTACTGTAAAGGAGGTAGAGACTCAGCGCAGATATGGGGCCAAAAATGTCCGAGACATACCAGACAAAGACTTTATGCCATCTTTTTCTGCTTTCTGTCGGTTGGCGGCGTCGTCCGTGAGGAGGACGACATCCGGAAGTGGTGGCCTTGTTTGTCCTCGGATGGGTGGACGTGCGAGAGATATGTGGGTGTTGTACCAAGCTGTCGCTTTCCGGATACCTCGGTCGTTCCTATCATTCGGCGACTCGTCTTCTTCCCTCACGATCGCAGTCTCACTGGACACCCAGAACGCTTAGTTGTTTTCTAAGGTCATAAAATACGCAGGCACGCACGAGCGGAACTCGTTGTAGAACACCCACGTCTGCTTGTCGTCGGCCTTCAGAAGCGCCTTGAGCCGGTTATACAGCGGCAGCGATCGGTGTCGTACTTCTTCCATGACTGTTTGGAGAACAACAATGGGTGGGGTGAACAAGCTCGATTCGATTAAGTCCATCTATGCGCATACATGAGCAATGGTAGCGCTCTAAGACGCGAGAAGGATGTCCTCGTTAGACATAACATGCTGCAAGTTAGACATACCTGAGCTAGGAAGACGTTAGTGTCTGGGAGGACGAAATGACCATTGGGAAAGGTAGGGTGTTCCGTGGAGCCAGACGAGGGAAGGGTAGGTTTCGCATCTTCGACCGCGGCGCATTCTCGACAGCTATGTATGCCACAGCTAACATCGTCACGTAAATATCTTTCCCTGAGTACTAGAAGAAACGAAGAGTGTCATCTTATGAGCACGCACATATAGTCCAAGCCGCGCACCTTTGATTACTTTTCCCCGCGCGGTCTTTTTGAAGAACTTGCGCTGCGTGATCACAGCGTCCGTTCGTGGCCGTTTACGGATGGTAATCTCGACCATCCCTTCCTCGTGTGACGCAACAACGACACAGATCCGAGGATGGGGGGAGATGGAAGAGTAGGATAGAGCTCGAAAGCCAAGGAAGAGATGACGCCTCTAGGTTAGGGTTTTCAATCTGAGATCTCATAACCTTAACCCCGAGCGGACCATGTAAACCGCATTCTCCCGCTGGGCCCGTCCAACCTTTGACCACCGTCTCGTTTGGAAATGAGCCTCTCATCGTTCTTCTCGTCGTTCGTGTCCACGGTCTACGCCGACGCGCCGGCGGAGGAGGAAAAGCCTGCTGAGGAGGCACCCGCTGAAGAGGCCGCTGAGGAAGAGGAGGAGCCTGAGGATGTATGCATATGGCTTGTGGTATGCGGTGAAGGCGGACTGAGGATATGTCTTCGTAGGTTCTGCCCGCCCTGAAGGAGGAGTGCGCTCAGTCCTCTGCGTGCGCTGCTGCCACGAAGCACTTCCAGCACTGCCAGGAGAAAGTCGAGGCCGGCCAAGGCTTCCACGGCGAGAACTGCATCGAAGAATTGTAAGTCCATCGTGGTTTTTGAGAGTCCAATTCGCTGATCCCGTATTTAAATTGCAGTTGTACGTGATACCTTACTTCATGCCTTGCCCGTCTAACCGTTGCTGTCACGTTGCGTCTAATCCGTACAGACCAGTGAGTATACGCTTTTCTCTAAATGGATAGAATACTGACCCCAGTCGCCTCGTCTTTAGTATGGCACACTGCGTAGACGTACGTCCGATGCGTATTTCGCACAAACTCCGCGTCTTACTGACCTAACACTCACAGAACTGTGTTGCACCAAGACTCTTTGCCAAGCTGAAGTGATTGTGCGTTCGCTCTATGGCGATGTGCAGCTAAGTACGCAGAAACTCGTACGTATATTATGTTCCACTAAAGTCGACTTTGTTTTAGGGAGGCTCTAGACAAGGACGAAGCTATAGCAGCATCTGCCTATTATATTCTTCCCCACACGCGTAGAACACTGCATAATGATATCCCGCTTTCGAATCCTATACTCAAGCTTTACGGTTTCGTGGGCTCTGCGTGACCTCTGCGAAGTCATGTCCTCCGCCCGATATATCCGTGTCCGAACTTCGCAGTACCCAATAAGTAAAATGGGCTGATAGCGTGCACGTTCCGCGTAACATGTTGAAGCAGCTTGCAATAAGTAAGGGTTCTGAACGATGTTCCCCTTGTTCTCCATGTCTATTCCGCGTTCAAAACGTGCTCGGCACCCAGTTGACACCTTGAGCGTTTGTCTCAGACATATTTTACTTCCCACCACCAAATACCATCTTAGCTTCCTGAGTCGTGACCTCACTCCACCTTCTTCCTACCATGCGCTACGGTCCGAAGCAACAGCGAAGGTCCTGTGCTCTGCGCACGTTCGTATCGCGCCGTCGCGTATAAAGCTTTCAGACAGCACATGGAGCGAAGGCAGTCTGCAATGGGGTTCTACGACATGTTCTGGTCGTCTACACTTGTTCTTTCTGCTCTCTGGTCAGCGCACACCGCCGCGCAGACGCAGCGGCCGTCGGTAATTGGTGTCATTTTGACGAATCAGACTCTGCTCGCGTCCGCTACTGGCGTGTACAACACCTCGCAGACACCGTCAAACCTGCCGTGGAACACCTATAACTATTGCAATGCACCCCATGTCAATGCTGAGCACTATACAGTGCCAGAAATCAAGGATGCTAAGCTTGTGTACCTTAACACAGTGATCAGACATCACAAGGTATTGTGTCTATATAGTTCGTCGTCGCATTGCTGAAAAATCGTGTAGAGAACCCCAGACAACTTGTACCCCGAAGAGAATAGCCTTAACGCCATCCCATGGGATTGTACAGACTTTGAGCAATTTAGCTACGGAGGTCCCGGTGCTGCTCAGGTGTTCCACAACACCGATATCCCAGCGTGGCACCCTTTTTTGTCTACAATATGGAATGGCACTTGCGACGAAGGCCAGCTCACTAGAGGCGGGCTGGAGGACGCCGTGACTCATGGAAAGGTACGTCTGTGTCCGTATTCTCCTGGATTTTTAATGAAAAGGTAATTCAGGACTTTTGGTCTGTGTATAGTGGTAAAATTGGCTTCCTCAACTCTGTCAACGAGAAGGACATCTTCCTACGCACGTCCGTTGAAACCCGAACCATGCAAGTCGCGAGCGGCCTCCTCGTTGGTATGGACAAATCGATGGCGACGAAGACTTTCCCTGTAACGACGCAACCTTCCCCTGTAAGCTTGCTATAGGACTCACACGTACCTAAATTTACGCGTGAGCATTATTCAGATTGATTCCATCCCTCCCAACTATCCCTGCAACAAGGCCAGCGATGTCCGCAATGCATATCAGTCTGTTCCGGCGTGGAACGACCATCTAGAGCAAAATATTGATCTTCAAAACAAGCTCGGCGAAATGCTAGGGACGACGGGCCTCTCCGCATGGACTTCCTGGTGTATGCACTCTCTTTTCCTCATAAATGGAACACCTTAGTGAACATCCTACGTAGACGACCACTTCTTCGATACCTTCACGTCGCGTACATGTCACGGCCACCCTCTCCCTTGCAACACAACTACCGGGGAGTGCGTCTCTGACCAAGATGCAAGGACGGTTTTCTCGATCGGAGACTTTGAGTACAAGTACGCCAGTTGTCGTATCCTCATCGCCCATTGGCTAATTATCACTCAGCTACATCTGGAGCAACGCTGAGAACGCTACAACTTACAACCAGCTCACCTTCGGTACGTCCCCCTCTTAGTCGCCCCTCGCATGCCACTAAACGCACCCAGGCGTCTTCCTCCAAGAGCTCGCTATGAACTTTCAACTCTTCCGCGACGGCGGCGAGTCGTACAAACTGCGTTTCTATGTCGGCCACGACGGGTCGATGATCCGCCTGATCTCTGCACTAGGCCTCGGCGCCGCCGCGCCGCTGCGGTGGCCGTCGCTGGGAAGTGAGCTCGTCATGGAGGTCTGGGAGAGCAAGAGCCAGGGCGGAAGGTTCGTGCGAGTGTTGCATGATGGGACGGAGGTACCTGCGTTGAAATGGGTGAGCCTGGATAGTTTCATCGAGCTGGTTATGTCGCAGGTTCCAGCGGACGTGTTTGCGGAGTGTAATTCTGCGTAAAGGACTCGTCGTGGAATAAATGCATGTGAGCGACAGACGAATGCGGGCCATGGCACACCGGGAATCTCACTACCGGAACATCTGGCTACTCACGTTCGCTTTAAACTCCCCTCACAGTTATAGACATTGATGACGTACTCCAGACAGCCTATAGTCACCGCATTTGATATTCACGGGGACAGTTGAGAGGTTGGTTGGACGGAGTTACTGGTTTACAAGTGCCCGGCACAGCCGACAAGGTGTAAGGTGAAACCTGCAAGAAGGGGCGTGGTCACAGACCGATTTGAACCTCCGTTGTTACTACGGTACGTCACCATCACCATTGGTGCGGTTCGGTGCGAGCTGTTATGTACTGCGATGTCCAGGTGCTTGCAGACGAGCAACATATATTCAACCCGCACTAACCTCTGGACGGTGAAATATATAGAGTTGTCTGAACTACTGCCAGTATAACCTACTCATGTCCGGGCAATGGCCTCAGAAGATGAATATCGTAAATACCGACGAGGGTTCGATTTATGCATCTCTGTAGGAATTCCAGATATCCGGAAGCTAGGCTTACAAGACACGGCCCTGCGATGGTGAGCAAGAAGTGCTAATTTTGGTACGTAAATCAAAGGTTGTTCCGTCGTGTGAGACTGCATCCATTGTAGGACTGCCCATCTACACGTTATACCCGCTGAAGAGCTACTTCCCCGTACCCTTCCCCTCCTCAGCCCCGAACTATCGCATCCTGGCCCAAGACGCAATGACTGCCCAGGATGTCAGAAAACTGTCAGTGCGTTCGTATGCTCGTGATCGTAATAACGTCGCTGATCTCCGTTCATTTAGTGCAGGTCCAATGGTAACGTGTGAACAGATTTCTTGAACGCTAATCCACCTGATCACGATCCATCACAGCTCGTTGGATTTCTCCTCAATTGGGGTCTATTTGGTGCACTTTCCATACAGCTGTGTGCGTAAACTGTGCCAAGTATACACCTCATTCCACTGACACTCTTGCGTAGTCTTCTACTACCTATCCTTTCCGAAAGATCGCTGGGGCGCCAAGCTCCTCGTCGCATTCATTTACCTTCTCGAAGCTACGCAAACGTTCATCATCACTCGAGATTGCTTTCAAATCTACGTCATACACTATGGGGAGACAGATAGTTTGAATGAGCTTCTACTTGAAGGGATCATGGTCCCGATATTCACAGCGGTCGGTCAGTGGAACACAACGTCTTGGGCAGAGCAATTCTGAATGCTTCGTCGTAGTGAGCTGCGCCGTACAGTTCTTCTATGCCTATCGCCTCCATCTGCTCTTCAAGAAACGATACATAGTCACCGCCATTTGCGTAGTAGGTGATATCTTGTAGGAAAAATTCTTGTTGATAGGCTGAAGCGAACCTGCCACAGTTGTCAGCAATGCAGCTTATCGCTGGCGTCTTCACCGGTATTAGGGCTACCATGATCGGAACTTACTCTGGTCTACAACTGTCTCGTGCCATGCAGATCGGCGAAGGGGTGCGTCGCAGCTCCTATCCACATAAATTCCCTGTGCTGATTTTCTTGCCAGCTGTGGCTGATAGGTAGCGCAGTATGCGATGCGCTCATCGCTACGAGCATGATATACTTAGTATGTCGTTGTCTCGTTGAGAATGTCGCAGCTTCGTTGACAGCGTAGGTAGCTACTGAAGGCCAACACTCACAGTCGCACGACCCACAATTTAATCAATAAGGTGGTCCGTCTGGTCATCGAGACAGGCTCGTTGACAGGTATGTCGCGACCACGTGACGGGATCGTATCGAGCATAGCCTGACCCGTTTCGTGTAGCCGTCATGGCTGTCCTGTCCTTGATACTATACTACTCGTTCCCCGGGTTGCCTTATCATGTCCCCGTCGCAACAGTTTTATCCAAGCTATACTCGAACTCCGCGCTGGCTATCTTCAACAGTCGTATCCACATTGTCGGAGGGAAAGAGTCCACAGACCACCAAGGCACCGTGCATCTTTCCGTGAGCCGCGGCAGCAGACGGCCATTGACTCGCACGTTGGATACGATCCATATTCAAGAAGATGTCTACGTCCACGCAGATGATATACCATTGGAGAGAAGTGTACGTACTACTTATCTTCGCACAAAGTCCAGCCGACTCATCCAATGATTTAGGGCTCGTCGGGTGGGAAACACTTGGAACTCTCGCCCATAACAACAATTACGCAGGAAAGTATAGACAAATTTTCGCATGCGCAGTAGGACTATCCGTAATACATGACACCAGTGTGTGTGTCAGATTACTTGCGCAATAGAGGTGACTGGCTGTGGTACGCAGCTACCCTGCTATGCCGATGCAACTTAGTGAGCGGCGACTGCACACGCACTAAACCGGCAAAAAGCCCGCAGCGTTCGCTCTGTATGCTATGTTGGCGTAACGGCAATAAACTGTAAGTCCGCTCATGTACCGGTTCTTTGTTCCAATCTCTATCAACCCTTGACTGGGGATTGCCTCTGTATATATGTGCCTATGTGCTGAATGTTCTATATCCTGTGATTGTTCTAACGGTGCGTCAGTGATTGAGGAATGATGAATTACACAAAACTGAAATGACTGTTGAATAAACTTACAAGGCTTACCCGCACTGTGGGGAAGATTTATCTACAACAGCAAGTCGCTGTTGACAGCTGAGTACTGACGTTCAAGTTCCATATTTGTACATCCATTCATATCGCGCACAGACTACTACCCACGAGAACCATCTTCATGAGCTTCGACGAATAGCATTTGTACACTGTGTGTCATAAAGAAGAACTTTGGGATCGCTTTGAATTCAGACATCGTGCCAAGCTGCGTGCTTACGGAAGGACGGACTCTCAGTGATCCAAATTTAGTATGACATTCCCACGCCATGAACAGATTCGTCCACTGACAAATACCACGTGCCGCTTATAGCGCGACATGTACAGTTCGAACTTCTCAGCACCACCATCTTTATCGTCATGCTTGCAACTACATTATGGAAATTTTTGGCGCTGGGTCCTGGGACCAGTAATCATACAACTGCCTGCAAAACGTTTCAAAGTTGTTTCGAAGCGCTTTCAGGGATTTGAGGGGATGGTCGTACTACTACTAACCGCCTAATGAATGCTCCAGGGCCTATTTGAACAGAAGATAAAGTAAAAGTGATATTTATAGACAGCTAGTGCTCGCTGTTGACCCACGCCCACTATCAGCATGCTTCCCTCAACTGGTTTTAGGCTACATAAGTTTGAGCAAAATGGCAGGTTCAGAATTTCCCTTACTTCATACGACGTAGTTGCCTCAACTCTCACATGACAGCCATAGAAACACTTCTGCGTGATGTTCTTCGTAGGAGGACAAAATAAGAGAGCGTAACAAGGAATGATCAAATGTCGACAGTACCTCTTTATGTCAGTCTGGGCAATTTCATTGGTGAAGATAATTTGAATGTGAGGCAAGGGCTTTCATCTGTGGCGAGGAAGTGCGAACACCGTGACAAGGCCTAAAGATTGCATTTCCTCACATTGCATCACGTGACTCATCCGGCCAGGTAGCGCGCCGAAGCGCGGACTTCTCCTCAACTCCGAGTCAAGGCTGCAAGGCTCTCGTCTTCACAGCTTCACAGCGCAGACGATGTCCTGTTGTTTTTTACTCCCGCAGATCTACAAACCCACCATGAAGAGTCGCCGTGCGAAGGTTAATTGTGGTGTGTACAATAGGCGGCATCACCGCCAGGCTTTGTCTCAAGTTACCACCGAAGCAGACCCGTGGATCACAGGCTTGTCGTGCCGAAGGTACGAAGTCTGCTCACCGGGTATTCGGGACATGGCCGCTTCTCAGCGTGCGTACGATACTTACGCCAGCACTAGGCTCATTCCTTCCCAGCTGCATGGGAAAGTCGAAGCAAAGCTATCGGGGGTGTGTGTTACTACGCCCGCGCTTTGCCGCAGAGCCGAACCTGCCGTGATGTGCGCACAAGAAGCAGGCTGTTCTTTCGATCATCCCCGCCAAAGGATTGGCGACAGGCAATGTGACGTGACGCGCAGCGTCGGTGCACTCAAGCCGCGGAGAGGGACAAAGTACTGGGCTTCAGTGGCATATTTAAGGCGGATAATACCCCTCTCAGCACCTCCAGCCAACGATGGAAGACACTCTCCCTCCTCTGGATGGGTCACTCCCAACCATCCCAGACGTTGCCGACTACGTCGCCAGCCGTTCCCCCGACAGGCCCTGGTTTGTCTTTCCGTCAAAGGACGATCCCAAGGAGAGCGCGCAGATTTCATGCGCCGAAATGGTAGAAGCAAGCCACCGCATTGCGCACATTCTTCGTCCGGGAAGAAAGGGTCCGGAGCGGGAGGTCATCGCTCTCCTACTCAACACCGATACAGTGTTATACGCCGCAGTCCTTTTAGGGCTTTTAAGAGCTGGTTTCGTGGTCGGTATCATGCTTTGTATTCGATGCCACAGTCAAGTTGATGGCCCTGTTCTAGCCGTACCCAATGTCGCCACGCAACTCGGTTCAAGGCGTGGTACACATGCTGGAAGCTACGTCTTGCACTCGAATCATGGGCCAGGGATCTACTTCGTCTCTCGTTTACCACGCCCAGGCGGAGATGGCGGCCAAGGGAGTCGACGTCCGCGTTGATAGCCTCCCCGGACTCGAAAACGCCTTCCCTGCCTTCTGCGGCCAACCCAAGACCGAGCTGCAGCCGTACCCGCCTGCTCCTGCGCCGGTCAATATGGACGACCCCTCCATGTATATGCACTCGTCCGGCTCCACTGGCTTCCCCAAGTCCATCCACTTCACCTATCGCCGAGTTCTTGAATGGATGAACCACAGTACGTTTCGCGTAATCTTGAACATCTTGTGTACTAATTCGCGCGACAAGACACTTTCGGCGCCGTCCGCGGCCTTCGCTTTGGTGCGATGGGAATGCCGACCTTCCACACGATGGGCATGCTCCTACATCTCGCCTATCCGCTCTCTACCGGAAACGAAGTCGTGGTGTACACCCCGCAGCACCCCGCGCCGCCCGTAATCGCGCACCCACAGAGCACATACGCGGTCTGCAAGGCCATGCGCTGCGACGCGCTCATGGCGCTCCCATCGTTCGTCGAGGTGCGTGCTTCCCCAGCGTAGCGCGCACGCGCATGCTCACGAGCGCAGGCGTGGGCGCACGACACCGAGGCCACCACGTACCTGAAGGCCCTCACCATCCTTGTGCGTCCCCTCCTCGTGCGTGCGCACACCCGCTGACTCGCCGCGCAGATCTACGGCGGCGGCCCGCTCGCGCACAGCGTCGGCGCGCGGCTCGTCGACGCGGGCGTGCACCTCGCGAACGGATACGGCGGGACAGAGTTCGGCAGCCCTATGCTGCCGTGGGACCGCGTGCCGCGCAGCAGCGGCGCGCCCGACGGCGACTGGTACTGGTTCCGCGTCGCGCCCGTCGCGAACGTACGCTTCGAGCCGCAGGGCGATGGACAGTTCGAACTTGTCGTGGTCGTGAGTGGCGGGTTACTCTAGTGCGGAGGGAGGCTGACGTGGAGTGCAGGAGACGGACGGGTATCACCTAGCGGTGCACAACGTCCCTGGGGAAAAGGCGTATGCCACCGCGGACTTGTTCGAGCCGCACCCGACGAAGGCGGGCTTGTGGAAGATGTACGTCGTTTTGTGTCTCTGGCCCAGCGCGGGCTGACGATCTGTGGCCGCCAGCGTGGGCCGCAAGGACGATGTAATTACTCTGAGCACAGGTGAGTGCCCGTGTGTCAAAGCGAGGCAACATGACGAGGTTGACGCGGATTATAGGCGAGAAGGTCGTGCCTATCCCGCAAGAGGGCATCATCAGCGCGGGCCACGGCGTTGCGGGCTGTCTTATGTTCGGACGAGAACGTGAGCAGCCTGGCATCATCGTCGAGCCCATGCCCGAGGATGCCATCGACCCTGACGACCAAATGGCTCTGGGCCGGCTTCGCAACAAACTCTGGTGCGTGGCTGAGGTTGGATGGTGCTCGACGTCGCTGACGGGAGGGACATGTGCAGGCCGCTGGTTGAGAAGGCCAACGAGGTCGCACCTGCGTTTGCGAAGATTTTCAAGGAGATGATCATCGTCGCCGACCTCGACAAGCCTCTTCCACGCTCTGCCAAGGGTAACGTCAGTCGCAAACTAGCTCTTCAGCTCTATGCAGAAGAAATCGATAAACTGTATGTTCCATTCACTCTAGAAATGTTTTGTGCGTTGACGGGCCATGCACGCTCAGGTACGAGACCGTTGCGGAGAGTACGAACGTCAAAGGCATTGAGCCGCCTTTGGCTTGGGATGTCGAACAACTGGAGCCGTGGCTTGTGGAGCAGGCCACTTCGCTCGTCGAGCGCGAGAAGAGCATTACTGTCGACGGCGATTTATTCCAGCAGGGATTCGACAGGTGGCGCCCCATCTCCTCGCCCACGTATACGATCTCACATTACTCCCAGTCTCAGCGCGACATTCTTCCGCAACCGCATCATCGGCGCCCTTCGCGCCTCCGAAGACCCCGACCTCCGCCTCGCAGCGCGCAACGTCTCTGCTAACGTTGTCTTCGAGCACCCGACGATCACACGCCTTGCGCGCGCCGTCCACGCCGCCGTGAGCCCCTCTGCGCACCAGCATAAAGAAGACGCGCTCGGTGCGCGCGTCGCGGAGATCGAGGCCTTGGTCGCGCGGTACACCGCTGACATGCCCGCGCCGAAGGGCAAGGCGGTCGAGTTCGCGGGGCCGTCCGTCGTGCTGTTGACGGGTGCGACGGGGAACATCGGGTCGCACATCTTGGCGGGGCTGCTTGCGGAGGCCAGGGTCGTGCGCGTGTATGCGCTGAACAGGCCGTCGGCGGACCCTATGGCGCGGCTTAGGGGCGCGTTTACGGAGCGGGGGCTACCTGTTGGTCTACTGGAGGACCAAAGGCTTGTTGTCTTGTCTGGGGAGATCCCACAGGACTGCTTTGGGCTGGAGAAGGAACTGTATCATGAGGTACGGACATCCCAGGAAGTCTGTCGCGGATGGCGTACTCATACTTCATGGACTTGTAGGTGCTGATGTCTGTAACTCACGTCATCCACAACGCCTGGACCGTCAACTTCAATCTGGCGCTGCGCTCCTTCGAGGACCAGATCGCTGGCGTCCGCAAGTTAGTCGACATCAGCGCATCGGCGGACCATCCCATGCAGCTGCTCGTCACCTCGTCCATCGGCGCCGTAGACCGCTGGGACCCCAAAGACGGCCCAGTACCCGAGCATGCGCTGACCGACCCCATCGTCGCAGCGGGCGCAGGCTACGGGTCTTCCAAATACGTTGTGGAGCAGGTAACGTCGATTTTCAGCTCTTACCCCCAGGTACTGCACCCTAACCGAGGCGAGCAGATCCTCGGCGCAGCGAGCGCTTGCGGTATCGCTGCAACTGCCGTCCGGATGGGCCAGGCATGCGGGCCCAAGGCGACAGGCGCGTGGGGAACGACAGAGTGGATGCCCATCATGGTCAAGTCCGGCCTGGCCCTCGGGTGTCTTCCCGCCGTACGCGGAGTAAGTTAGGCTTCGTTTCTTTGAAGCCGGCATACTGATTGTGGCTAGCCTGTAGCATGGATGCCGTTGGACGTCATCGGGAACGCGTACGTGGACTGGGTCCTGTCCCCGCAAGCCCTACCCTCGCTAGTAAACGTCGTACACCCTCACCCGACGTCATGGGATGTCATTCTCAAAGGTCTCAGCGAGGAATTGGGAGACGCGGTGTCCGTCGTCTCGTTCCAGGAATGGGCGAAGAAACTCGATGAACGCGCGGTGAACCCCACTGCCCAGGACATAAGTGACATAGTAGGCATCTTTCTCTGTCTTCGGCGACTCATGACTGAGAACGACCTTTTTGGTACCCCTTTGAAGCCCGCTTTGAAGCTGCTCGACTTTTTCCGTGGCCTAGCACGAGCGGAGCTCACGGACTCTGGTGGCGCGATGAAACTTGCATACGAGACTGCCGAGCTACTACGGTCTAGTTCAGCAATGCGAGAGCTCGAACCCATGTCAGAAGATCATGCGAAGGCCTGGGTGCGGTACTGGAGGTCCAAGGGTTTCATCTCGAATTAATTTACTGTACATGGCCATCACATCACTGGAGATTGTGCATGGGTCGTATCATCAAGCGATACTCTCGTTTTACTACACATTTTCCAGACGCCAGAGCTCCTTTTCTCGGTGTGAGTCCACGGAATCGGGCATCTCGCTGATAAGCAGACATCTGCAATTTCTCCTCCGCACGGACTTACACGGTTCACGTCTTGTAAGAGCGTCTTGGAAGGCGTCTGAATTATCTATAGAGTTGTCTATATCATACCAAAACAGCGTGAATCGCATACTCTTGATTATGATAACGGTGCGAGAAGGTACATCACTCTAGTGCAAAATCGCCGGTCGGTCACACCAAGGTCCCGGATTTCGCTCCATTAGTCAGAAGAGTGTGTTGGAATTTCAAGCCGCGCATGTGGGAGTGGAACCTGCCGAATGTTCCCGATTAGGAGTGACGTCGGGATTGGTNGTGACGTCGGGATTGGTAAGCAAACCGAGTTCCCACGTGATTATCCTTCGAATTTTCTAGTACAATTAAGCAAGCCCTCGAGGGCAGTAGAATAACAACTCGTATCCAATTCACCCTGCGTACTATTATTTCTAACAGAGTGCACCCTCGTTTCATGCATATCTGAATCCAAGGGCTGAAGAAGTACTAGTTTATTGCTCACTTGGACGTGTGCTTATAAGTTAGTCATATGCTGCAAAAATAAAACTACACTTCTATTTGACCGCCGTCGAGATCAAAACCCACAGGCAGCTTCTTCTTCCCATTTGAAGAATACTAGTCAATGTTTATCAGTCATTGCAAGGAAAAAATGTCTGGCGATGCTACCCACCAAACTTGAAGTATGCATTGTGGAGACGTCCGTGTGCACATAGACGTCCTCTTGGATGCGGATGGCCCCGAGCTGCGACACAGGGATGCTGGCACCAGCACTTCCAGGATATGTTCCAGGACGCAGAGAGAGATGCAAGTTCTGCCCGTTCTCGGTTTCCTCTCGCCCGCCGACGATACGGATGCGACTGTTGAATATTGCGAGAACAGAGTTGGAATATATTTTCGCTAGCACAGTAGCGGCAGTGACGTGGTACGGAGTATTGGGGCACGCATAGTAAAGGATGAGGGATATTATGGCCATGACAGCTTTCAAAAAGCACTGCGTTAGTCATGTGCTGAAACTTTAAGGAGATCCAAGAGAAAATACACATACCCGTAAGTGTACCGGTCTCGATAATGAGGCGGACCAACCTGTTGATGATATTGTGCGTGGACCTCGTACTCGTTTCTTTCTTCAACAGCTAGACAGAGAAAAATCAGTGTACGAACTCAGTGGACTGTGGCAGGCATTTACCAGATAAATCATGCTCGTGGAGATGATCACGTCACAGAGAGCACTACCTGCTAACCAAAGCTATGGTGCGGGCGTCAGACTCTCAAAATAGGGTATGGTCCATGTGAACATACAGCCTCGCCGATATGCATGAAACGCGAAGTTTCCAGGCCCGAGAAGCTCCCAAGCATGCACGATTTTGCCCCCGTGATGACACCGGCTACTAACTGCATGAGGGAGAGCTGGCATATAGAGTGAGCCAATAAACTTGATATGTACGAGTGCGAATACTTGCCGTACAAACACAGATGACGATAAATCTCCTGCCATTTGCCAAGACGGCAAGGCGGTATGCGTAGAAAAGTTGAACGGCACAGCTCACTGAGCGAGAACATCAGCCAAGCCGGGCACTACGGGTATCGGTGTATGACTCACCGATCGCGGTAAAGACCGGGACAGTCAACCATTCCAGCTGAATGGAATCGAGGGCTGCCGTGTCGCCAAACTGCTTTGCGTATTTGTTGAAGCAATCATTTGTTATCATGATCGTCTGAACGGTTTCTAGACCATAAATGAAGCATACGATGCTCTTGGATCCCCATCTGTCCTTGGGAAACGACAGATAGTAGAAAACTGAACAGAGAATTAGGCTCAACGATGAAGATTATAATAGTCATACTCACAGACTTGGATAGATAACGCGCCATATAACCCCCAATTCAGGAGATAGCCGAGTATCTGGAAAATGTAACTCAACCTGATTGTTCGTCAAGAAGCTTGGTGTGCATACGGCAGGGCCTGCACTGAAAACATGGCGGTTAGTATATGTAGCATGTTTACCTCAGTGAACTTACATAGCGGGGATGGCAGAGCTCAAGACTGGCATAATAACTTCGGCGAGCACGGACTATGGGGGGAGTCAGTGGACACCTCCCTTCATATAGGAATAGCGAGTGCTGGCATGTATCGTCGATTTCCACACAATTACCAAAGGTAAAACGGGCGAGGACGCCTAGGGCGTCACGAATCCTCCCAAGGATCACCTCTCCGGTCATTGATCAGAGTTGGGGTTTTGATCTCAAGCGCGGCGGAGGTCGTACATATCTCCTGGTCAGTCTTTATATCTTTATCTGCTACATAAACCATTCTTGTTAGCGCAGCCACTGTCTCTGTGTAGTTACTAAGGGGGTTATCTTATGACCTTGCGTGGGCCGCTTCTCGCTCCACAACGCGATCGCACTCTGAATAGCAAGCAAAGCCCTTCTGCCAGAAGCGCTACACAAGAGATGCGCACAAATGTGTACACGAACAGTGCCCTATGGCGGTGATTGAATGATCCGTCTTTGAGTTCGTCCGATCGCCTTCATTGGGAGTTCGAATAAATCGGTAAGTTTATATTAAAGCACATTGAGGGTATGACTTACTACGCAGAGTCTCCTGTCTAAATTCTGTCAGTGACTCAACGTAAGCTATGGCATCGTGTTTAAGGCGTGATACTTACTAGTAGATGTATTAGTTTGATTTTGGAGCCGAAAAATAACACCAATATGAGGCCAGTCTAAGGGCCTTCTGGATCTAATCCATGAACCACCGAACAACCCAGTAAAGCTCCTGGGCTTGTGACTCGTTTCAAAGTGTTAGAACAAGTCGCCAGCCAGGCAAAAACTTTCGCGCTGTGGTAGCGTGTGGTTGAAATACGAAGTGGCGGCAACGAGATGAAGGCGCTAGAACATTAAGTCTCCGACGGGGTCTGCGGCCACGGCATTGCTCGGCGAGCGGATACTGTGATCTCCGCCTCGGAAATTACCGATAGAATTCGTCATGATCCCTGCTCGACAATAACTTGTTGAAACAAAGTCGACAAACAGTTCCTCCGTACCTGAGTGAAAGGTATGTGGAAGAAGAGAATCTTTCTCGGTCAATCATTTCTGATCATTTTTCCGACACGATATAGAACCTAGCGCGCTGACCTTGCCAATGGACGTGACCCCATTTCATTACAAGATACGTTTCATGCGGCCGACGTGGTCGTATGTCGACCTCGCTTCTTTGTTGGCGGGGACAGCATTACTTTACAAATTGCCAATGGGCGTACAACGCAGCTTCACAAATTCTAATGGCCGTGATTCAATCTAGGACTCCATCAGTGGAATGATAGATGCGGATTGGAATGTAGTAAGTAAATTGACTATGGAGGTATGACGCTCTTCAAACACTTACCATCACGGCTAGGAATTTGGCCGCTGCCCTTCTGCATCATGGTCCGACATCCAGAATCGGATCCACGCGTGGGCATGCTTCGCAGAGAGCGGCGAAAGGCTGTCCATGCTGGGACTGCACCTCAAAAGTTCAGAGGTTTCGTACGTCCTGTAGGACGGAGTATCGCCTCTTCCATCGTCTCGGTGAGTAGTAGCAGCAAGTCGGCGAAAGAATCCTATGAGTTTGATGGCAGGCTGCAGCAGACGTTGGTAATGAAGCGTGCGGTTTGCCCAAATCCACGTACCAGCTGCGCCAGATCTTCTAGAGATGCCGTAGCTGCGCTATTCTCCAGTCTGTCGACCCATTCACTTAGCGGAATTGATCGCAGGTCGATTTCCAGAGCGTCCTTGACGTATTTCAGCACGAGCTCCCACGTTATCGGCCGCGGATGAACAGCATTGACAATAAGTGGCAATTGTTCTGGATTCGTGATCCAGTCGATGTAGACTTTCCCTACAACATCCAACGGGACCCACGTAACAGGCTGGAGGAAACTAAATCAACTGCACACCCGATGATGTGAGAAGGAAGCTCACACCACTGAGTCTCGGAAGACTCCCCAACGTAATGCTGGACTTCAGCATCATGGGAATCCACTCGGACATGCTCCAGGCACCAGTCGCCTGGGGCCCGCACACTTGCCCCATGCGTACACACATCACAGAGTGTCCCTGTGCAGCTGCGGCTTGTAGAAGCTTTATCTGGCGTAAACGAGCTGACAAGGGGATAGAGCTGGGCATCGGACACTCGCCTCCTCGACCACATACTTTGATGCGCTGTACCCGTTGGTAGTCGCTATGCTCGGATCGTTGAGGAGCCGCTCAGGAATCGGACCCCGCACAGGATCCCATTTAGTGGCTACGCCGATGGACGACGTAACGAGGAGCCGTATGGATCGTGACGTCGAAGCAGACGCGTCTACGAGCTTCCTCACTCCTGATATCTGATCTTCAAATGCATGCAGAGGGAGGTTAAAATTGACCGTCCAGGCATTGTGGACCACGTGTGTGACAGAGCGGAGGACCTGTTGTATTGCCTCAGTAGATAGATTCAGGGCAGATGGACCAGCTTACCTCATCGTACATAGGCTTCTGCAACCCGAAGAAATCCTCAGATAAGGCACCGCCAAGACATACCAACTTTGGGCTCTCCACCAGATCAACAGGCAAAAGACGATCGCCGAAGGCAGAGCGGAGTCGAGCAGCTGGGTCACCGGATGGTCTGTCGAGTGTGTACACCTGAGCGATGCGAGCATCGTCGAGGAGGCTTGCTAGAATGTGCGAGCCGATGTTGCCAGTTGCTCCTGTCAATAGCACTACCGTTGGGCGGGTGGCCTGGTCCGTCCTCGTCGACTTCGGGGGAAGCCCTCGAGCATATTTGATTATCAACGAGTCAATCTCTTCCGCTCGAACACCTGATGGATTTGGCGAAGCTGGTCTGAGTGGGCCAACGAGCGATGAGACAAATTCCGCTAAAGCTTCGATGGTGGAGTAGTCAAAGATGAGGTTGGATGGTACATTCCAGGATGCCTGCTGGATTGACTCGTCGGCAGATGACCGCAAGGCTCCAACAATCCTGTTCCGGAAGAAAGTTGCGCTCAAGCTGCGCTAGCGTCAGCGTTCATATTGCCTAATCTTGGTCGCCGCACTCACGCACCTATCCAGGCCTTGATGAAACAAGTCTACATTACGAAGTATCACTTTCCGAAGAAGCGAGCTCGCTTCGTTTTGCAGCCATGCCCGTAAACCTTCACCCTGCCAGCTTTCGGGTACTGGTACGTCTCTTGCCGCAGTACTCTCCTTGATGGTGGTATATCTGGCCGTAATTCTTAGCGAACTGCCGTACACTTAGACTTGATATACGTACAGTGCATTTATTTCCCGGGCGTAGAAAGCGAGTGCCTGCTTCCGCACCACGGTGTTCTTCCCAGACCTGGGCAACGGCTTGGCAGGGTAGGTGACAATAATCATCTCTTTGTAGATTCTGCCAAAGGCTGGACTCGATAAGTTCGCGTCGTCCACTGTCGGCCTATATATTCGCAGTAAGTGACTGCAGCTCCCGTCTGAGGAAGAATTCGCACCATATTTTATTACGGAAGCTGGCGAGCGCGGCCTCGTCACCGGCCTCGAAGGAGTGCTCTGCAGCAACCTCGACGAGTAAACCTGCTTGTTCTTGTTCGCGGCCAAACATGACGCAGCCGGAGACTAGGGGGCTGGCGTTGATTCGACTTTCCTGGGCGATGGGAACAATCTTTTCGCCAGTGCTCAGCGTAATGACGTCGTCCTTCCTTGCAACACTGTCACAGCAGCTCATGGTATAGCGTTTCTTTACGAGAAAACGTGGGATTTGCTTACATTCTCCACAGGCCTGCTTCGGTGGGATGCGGTACAAACAGATCCCTGGTTGCGTACGCATTGCGTCCCGGGACGTTGTACACTCTGACCTTGTATTCGTCCGTGTCCTAGAATACAACAATTGAGCGAAACCCATTTTGATGAGCACGAGAATACTCACATGTATAATCAGCTCGTACGTGCCGTCACCCTGGGGCTCCCATTCAGTGCGGACGTAGTTCGAAAATCGTATCCAGGCCCAGTTTGGGTTGTACTGGAGCTCATCGGGTCGTAATTCATCCCACGATGCCGTAGGACCGCCAAATTCGGTGCCGCCGTATCCACTGGAGAGAGGCACCCCTTCGGAGGCCATCCTATCGCCAACGGGAATTGACAATGGACCGCCGCCGAAGACCTAAAGGATAATCAGCACGACGATCATTTCGGTTGAAGGGATGTACGCACCAGGACCGTGAGAGTTTTGAGGTAGTCTACATCATCTTGAGAACGCGACCATGACTGATATAGTGGTTGAGTGCATTAGATGAGTTTTTCCATCATAATATAAGAATAAAACGTAGTACCTCAATAAACGAAGGTGGAGCCACCAATCCTTGACAACCGGTGAGTTTACATGCTTCAATAACGGCTTTTGCGTTCGGAGTGAGGGGAGGTGCAGGGTACTGAGGAGTGAATACTGCGACGGGACGAGAGGTGCAAAGCGGATAGAATATTTGGAGGACCAGACCCATGGAGTGAAACGTCGGAAGACCGACCGCACCAAAACGTGTATCGCCTCGTTTCGTACCGGATATATCTGGACAAATAAGCGGTTAGTGGTAGAAGATATATCGCCATCATGCGACGTACTCTGACGCAAGTTCTGCAGGAGCAATATGCGGGGTATTGGGATGGACTTCGGCAAGCCAGTAGATCCGGAAGAGTGAAGGTATACCATGGGGAGGTTCATGTCAATGTCAACTGTGGTCGTTGGGTATGGCAGGGTATCAATTGAAGTGAGCCGGCCCGAGAGTAAGTCAGAGAATATATCGTGGAAAATATTGATATTCTCGAGCTGTAGCTTGATACCTTCTGACGACATGTCGGCGTTGACTTGGACAGCTAGTTTGGCAGTGGGATTATTGAATAGAAGTCGCCGACAGCCGGTTAATCGAAGCATATGGCATACAGCTTCTACCGAATTGCGCGGAGACACAAAAAATGGCTATTGATAGTGTCAGAAAGCTACCTTCCTGAGGAAAAAAAGCTAGTTCTCACTATGTGTCCCGCCCTGAGGACGCCTAAAACGACTGGAACATAGATCGCGTTGTCCGTGTGGAGTAATAGGACAATGATCTCATTGTCTGGCCCGCTTCGCCCGGGTCGTAGTATAGAGGCAATTTGGTGACTTGAAGTTGCGAGTTCAGCGAATGATATGGAAGCCAACTGGCCAGTCGAGGAAGGGGATGGAAATATGAACCACGGCAAGAGCGCATTGTGACGGGCCTGGAAATCAGCAAAGTCGATGAGGGTAGCGAGAGAGCCATCCAACGGTGGGAGAATGAGCTTCATGGCGCAGCAGCGCACGAGCAGCTCGCATCGTCAGTTATCATCATGCTTTTGTATGATGTAGCAGCAGAGTTTATACCGCGTCTTTGATAACGACAGGCGGCTGATGTAGAGCGCAGACTCGACTCGGTGCTGTATCGTTGTTCACATCAGACGAGGCGTAGATTAGCCATTCCAGGAAGTCAGAGGCTTAGAGCAGAGAGTTAGTGGTCGCTGATAATCTCACGGATGAAGCCCATCTTTCCTTCACGCCCGAAAATGGATGCATCGAGGTCATGTTGCCAACTACTAAGACGCCTCGAACGGGGCTTTGCATCCGCAAGAATCAAGATTTCTGTGCCTTTTTCGAGCATCAGACGCACTGATAGTATTTCCTGTGAAAAGACCCTAACTCACAGAGCTAAAGTAGAGAAACGTATTGCACTTGGTCCTGTTCAAGGGCGGCAGAGGCAAACGTAGCGGCCATACTTTCAAGTTCACACGGTCTCGCTGGCTTGTGATGATGTAGTCACGTGATAGCTATGACCAACAATCTCATTGCACTCTCCGCCAGAACTGTCGAAGAATAATTAGAAAAGGATAGCAGTTTTGCTATTTCATTCTAACTTGGCGAAGAGGGAGCTCTGATCATGTTACAGAACGATACGAGCAACTTTGGAGCAACTCATTCAGAATTGCAGCTCGATGATGAGATTTACTTTAGTAGATGTAGGGAAATAATCGGTAGGGAACGCGCTCCGCATACGCCTCCCATTTCTCTCCAAACTCTCTCCTCAACACATCGTCCTCCTGGTTGACTCGTCCCATGAGCATCATCGGAATGCCTAGCGCCCAGCTCGCGCACACCCCGGTGAAGAGCTTGCTCGCCAAAGTATCCCAGCCAATGCACTCGCTGAACCAGCTGCCTGATCCAAAGATTGTGAGGAGAACGCCGGTGTAGATCGTCAGCGCGCCGACATAGCTCGGATGCCGCACGACGGCATACGGCCCCGAGGTGACAAGCGTCTGTCCTTGCTTGACCGAGAGCTCCCAGGTGAAGTTCTTGCCCAAGGCGCGGTAGCAGGAGAGGCGGATAAAGCTACCGAGATGCATCAACGTGCACCCCGTGAGCCATATTGGCGTGGCGCTGACGTGTTCGGCCCCTGACGGATGCAACGAGATTGCGGAGAGTATACTTGAACTCAACGGGGTTGGGTGCTGGGTGGCAATTATGACGGACGCTTCACAAAGAAAGTTAAACCAGTAAATGGCCTGACCCATGCTAAGATTGGACCCAACGCTATGAGCGATATTTTGTACTCACATTTTGTATCTTCACTCCGTTGCGCATAATGACCGGTGGTACCATGGTGTCCTTGTGACCGTCAAACTTCTTTGATTCTTCGGGCTTCGGAGGTGGATTGGGAGGGCTCTGGGCCGTGACGGCAAGATATGTGCCAGAGAAGAGAAAGGGTATTTTCACCAAGGGTGAGAAGGCGATGGTGGGAAGCCACATCATTTCGTCGTCACAGCGAGCACCTTGGATATAGAATTAGTCCCGTTCGCGAATCGAGGGAGACTGTACTCTTACTAGCTCTGTGAATGGCGTGGTTGCTGGTGAGCCCCGTTTTGAACACGTCGGCATCATTTGGCCTGGGACGAAAGTCGGCCAGTTTCCCACGCTTTGAGGGCTGGCCTCAGCTCGGCAAAACCAGGTATTGATGCACGAAACTACCTACCAAAGACAGGGCTGGGTTGGCAGCCATTACACTTCGGCTACGTCGGCGCACGAACTGAACAGCGAGCTTCCATGATTAGATTAGACCAGTGGCCTGCCATCGCCAATTTGATAGGAGCAGCACAATGTATGTATGGAAGACTTGCAGCATTGAGCATACGACATACGACTGATGGAAGTTCATGTGTATAGGGAACGATTCATTGTACTCCGATCTTTTGCGGGCCCGAGAGTAAGGAAGCTGCAACGCCGAGATGTTTCGAGCCCGCTGACACACCAGCTGACCGCTCGTGGGAGGGACGATGAGATGGCCAAGGGAACGCAGTACGCCATGAGTACGCCAACTGTGTATTTCTGGTTTTACATGCCTTCTGACAGGCTTCGACGCCTCTTCATCTTGTCCGAGGCCTGAGGCGGCCACGAGCCTTCGTCAGCCCAATGAGAAGATCCGCGCAATACGGTCTACGTACTCTCTCGTGCATCTCCATGTCGTCTGTGTTCACCCAGATCTCCTCGTGTACATGAACGCCGCCGAGCGACGAAGCCGCGGACCGCGCGCTCAGGGAGACCGGCACTTGTTGCGTGGGAGCGCTGCCGCCCCGCCGCAGCTCGTGAATTACGTCTGGCGTCCAGTTTCGGCCTCCCACGACGCGCGCTCGGGTGTTGAACAGTACAAGGAGGGAATTGGAGTAGAGCTTCGCGAGCACCAGCGCAACGCAGGCATGGTAGTTGTTATGCGGAAAGCCAAAGTAGAGGCTTATGTCGACCACGGCAGCAGTGGCTGTAGATTCATTTAGGTCAGATGTACTAGGACGCGCGGCTTCAGCCAAGTCACCTGTGAGTGCGCCTGTCTCCACGATAACGTGCACCAATTTCATAATAATTGCTCGGGTTTCCGTAACCTGAGTGCGCTGGCTGAGAAGCTTCACAATAGGTTAGCGACTGTCGTGTAACCATAAGCCGACTCTCAGCTCACAAAATAGGCCATAGAGACAGCAATGATAACATCACATGCAGCACTGCCTGCCAGCCAGATCTAAGGGGACGCTGAGCCAATGCTTGGACGGGCTGGTCTCATGTCCACTCACCGGTTCGCTGGCAAAGGCCTTTGAGGCCAATCCGCTAAAATTACCAATCAAAAACGCCTGCACGCCCGCAATAATACCTGCTGTGGCTTGCGTCACTGCGATCTGTGTCAACATGAGATCGTCTGTCAGAGAAGGAATGCAGGTTTCGAGGCGTACTGCGCATACAGCGCTCACGAGGAGCCAAGATTTAGTAAGTATGAAAAGTCGGTATGCATAGTACATCTGTACAGAGCAGCTCACTCGCGAGACATCAGGCCGATGGCCATAGACAAGTATAGACCCTGGCTCACCGATACTGCTCATGACAGGCACCGTTAGCCACTCGTTCTGCATCGCATTGAGCTCGTTGAGGTTTCCGTAAAATTTTGCATACGCCGTGAACGCATCATGGGACACGAGCACCGTCTGTGCGAATTCGATGACGTATATTCCGTACACCATATATTTAGGTAGTCGGCCGTCGTGCGGGAACGACACATAGTACCAATCTGGGGAGGCCGTTCAACTCGTTTGTAATGCGGAAGTTGCATCAGAGTCAAGGACTGACAGACTTGGATGGAAAGCGCTCCGAACAGTCCCCAGTTGAGCATATATCCTAGCAGCTGCAACCAATTCAGACTATTTCGGCTATTAGGGGGAGCAACATACTACAGGAGCTGCGCTGGAAAGCACGACGATGTCAATGCGGCTTCACACTTGCAAAATAACACTTACATCGGCGCGAGACCCGTCGAGAGTGTGTTACTCATCTGTGAGACGGCGGGGATCAGAGCTTTGAGATTATATGTATGCGGATGCCTGGTAGTGTCGGTAGTTGCAGTCTCCTGGTGGACGGATTATATCATCTTTGCCTTTCGAGCTTAGTGCCGCCACATATACGGGAGGTGCCGAGAACTCCCCGGCCCCTTTCAAAAATTTGCAACGCATATCCGAGGGGAGAGAACACGCACCTGGTGATCCATAAAGTTTGTATTGTGCAAACCGTAATGGACAGTTCTTCCTTGGCTGTGGTAGTGAAGATATACGGTCGCAGATACCGAACGTGATGGGAATGATGATATTTCGATATAATCAATCTATTTGATGGTGAAATCGTTGATGCTGATAGGTTTTTAAGTTTGAAGCCAGTGAGATGAAGCCAGTGAGATGAAGCCAGTGAGATGTTGTCAAGACCGGCATATGACGGACGGTGCTAGCGTGGCTCATGTGCTTGAATACTTACTTACAATCTGTCTCATTCATGA
This sequence comes from Phlebiopsis gigantea 11061_1 CR5-6, assembly GCA_000832265.1. Lineage (NCBI taxonomy): Eukaryota > Fungi > Basidiomycota > Agaricomycetes > Polyporales > Phanerochaetaceae > Phlebiopsis > Phlebiopsis gigantea. The sequence continues at coordinate 286,110 of KN840441.1, read as the reverse complement.
TGGGAGTGTGAAGTAGTATGTTGAGATTCAAGATTTCCATGGCCACATACCATAACAATGGATTATCAGTTATGTGGATTCGGTCTATGCTGATGGTCAAAGTCAAATTGGCATCGGGAGTTGCCGGGTAGTGGGAATTGTGGCGTAGCCATTTTGGGACGAGCATCAAGGACTTGTGATGTTTTGTTTGCTACTTACCCACGACTTGTCTCGATGACAATTTTGACTGCGTTCATTCTACGAGAGAGACTGGTGACATAACAAAGCTGGGAGATCCTGACGCGGGATATCTAAACAGCTGAGTAGAAAATGCACTCGCGAGGGCAAGGACTGATGCCATCGAGCATGATTTTTTGACTACTTGTGTTTATCACTGAGCCAGTCCGTCCAAAAACTTGGAAAACGCTGCCAATGGCTCATGCTCCATTGTGACCCTGTGTCATAATTCCGCTGCTCAACGAACATGTATGTCTCCCACGCTTTTCCGAAGCGGCTTGCCGCGGATCTGAGAACTCCGTCAGATCCTTGAACGAACCAGAACCTACCAATGAACGGAAAAGATATCCACCTCGCTGACGGGAAGCATACCCATGCTTTACTCCCGCCTCGCACCTCCAAGGTCCTGGCTCACGGAAATGTTCTGAGAGTCGAAAGGCTGCTGCGCTGGTGCGAATATTCCTCGCTTGAGCGCCGGGCCATCTGGAATTTCCCAAGACCATGCGATAGTTTCCCTCTCCTAGGATGGTGTTTCCCCACACATACTTTATTCCGTTTCCAGCAACGCACGATTCTGTGAGACCTTGAGAGCATACATCCCCTGTAGGCCGCGATATCACGGGCTGGAGCGTCATTCCCGCCAAGCCTCTATAGGATTGGCCTAAGGACCACCCACCTTTCTGATTGGGATGGAAGCTGCGCATGGTTTAGAGCGGGAGGAACGCAGTATGCTAATTCATTCTCACGCACTCCCTCGAACTGAGGGACGTCGTCCACTAGACCGACAATACCGACGCGGCTCGACATCCATATACACATGCAGCACGGAAACTACCTATCGATATTACCGTATCCACCCCACGAGGACGCTCCGTACGCAACATAAGTTGGTTGTTGCGTCCCCGTCGACACGCCTTCCGCTCGGCCTCCTGCTATGTCTGCCAACGCTACTGCACCAGTGGATTTGGCGCCCCTGTACGTCCTCCCTTCGTTTCACACGTCATGATTCTCATGGATACGGCTATGTAGGGCTGCACCGCTGGTACGTGGGCGGTCTCTTGACTTTTGGCGTATCTTTTATATGCCATGCTAGCTCCTGGGCAGTCTGTTCAACTGGGCCCTTTTCGGTGTTCTGTCGGTGCAGATATGTGAGTATTCTCCTCTCTATATCATGAGAAGTAGCCCGAGCTGCTCAAAATAGACCTGTATCATGTATCTTTCCCCAAGGACTCCTTGTTCGCGAAGTCATTGGTCTATGGCGTATACCTTCTCGACACCGCACAGACGTTCATCGTGACCAGTGACGTCTACCAGACATACGCGAAGCACTATGGTGACTTGGACCAGTTGTCTATGATGCACAACGAGTGGCTGGCTGTCCCTATATTCAGCGGTATTGGTGCGTCCTCGGGCTTTTTAGGCGGCCTTCTCTCAATGACGGGTAGCCGTCCCACAGTGAGTTGCACTGTACAAATATATTATGCCTATCGCATCGGACACTTGTCCGGGTCGCGGATGCTAATGGGAACAATCACCACGGTTCGTGCATCGTCGCTACCGAACATTGTGTTACTGAAGTGTATCATGTGTGTAGCTAGCTCTTCTGCAAGGAACGTCGGCTGTCGCTACTGGAATTCGGTCCGTTACCCTGAGCTTCAAGGATCTGGAAATTAAGCTTCATTCATCGACTATCGTACGTACCACAGCCGCTGGAGCTCAAAATCAACGTCCGAGACTGACATCGTACTCGTTAATAGATCTGGCTTGCAGGGAGTGCAGCATGCGATGTCCTTATTGCTGCCGTAATGGCGTACTTGGTAGGCACCACCATTCATATCCGAGAAACCACTTCCAACATAACGCGCTTCAGCTCTTGAGGAAGGACGTACAATCCATTCAAACTCGAGCCATCATTTCCAGACTCGTACGCCTTGTGGTTGAGACCGGCACTTTAACAGGCAGGTCTCTCAACACCCGCACAGCAAAGTCTCATAACGCTACTCCCTAGCTACTGCTGCAACACTCATGCTCATCCTCTATGTCGCGCTGCCCCACCGCGCCTACTTCAGCACAGTCGGCGCGATCCTGGCCAAGCTCTACGCGAATTCGCTTCTGGTGCTGTTCAACAGTCGCATTCGCATAGCCGGCAGCAGGAACTGGCCTTCGCACGCGCGAGGGGTCTCTTCAGACGAGAGTGCTGCGCACACCGCCCGAGTGTTCAGCCCGCGACGAGCTGCGATGGCGCTCGGTGGAGTGCACATTCAGGAGCAAGTCGTGGTTCACGCAGACGAGTCCGTTGTAGACGATCAGGCAAGTTTGAACTGTTGCTCTTGTCACGATTGCGTAGCCTTTAACCGAGACACCCCCAGAGATCCTTTGAGATGACGAAGTACGAGGGCATCGCCTAGGCAATGTACTTATTCCAGCTTTATTTACATGGAGTGATCCGGCACTACTTTACATAATAATAGCACAACTTAGTCGTGAAGTTGACGGATCGCTATCGTCGTCGAGCCTCAGTGCGAGGCTTATAATATTTGGGATGCCTTCCCGTAGCCATCGACAGCGTCCCTGGCCAATCACAGGTGTTTTCCCGTGCCACTGTATGATCTACAACCTATGCGCAAGCTGTGAATGGCTCACCACGCGGTTTTGTATTCTCCACAGATTGTCATGGCGTCGTCGATTGGATCTCCGCGTTACAGTCGCTTGCATAAGAATCCTCGAAATGCGAATTTACATGGCTTGTCTATTTTGTACAGATCTTGCCTTTCAGAAGGGCGGAGCACCGGAACAAATAGCCCGCGAAATTTAGGCGACTGCGGATCCTTATGCAAACGACCGTAATCATTGAGAACACCATATTTCCCTGAGGGAAGGCATCCAATTACAAAAAAAAAGGTCCGTATAGTCCGCGATACGTCGAATGAAAGAACGAAAAATACTCTACTACGAGAGTGCGCCCGAGCCTGCGGGGAGCGCAGGCGGTTTCTTCGAGTTCGAGGGCTGTCGCCCGCGCGTCAGCACCCCGCACCGCCACCGGCTGCAACATTGCGCACCTCATGCCCGCCACTCAACCGTGCCGCCACAAGGCCCGACTCGCCCTCGCCGAGCGTCCGCCGTGCGAACACGAGCGTCTCGAGGCGCGTGCCGCCGCCGCCGCCGTCCTCCTCGTCGGACGCGGGCAGGGGCGTGGAGAAGCCGCGCCCGCCGGCGATGCGCAGGCGGCTGTTGAGGACGACGAGGAGCGCGTTGGAGTACAGCTTCGCGAGCGCCATCGCCGCGCACGCGTGGTACGTGCTGTGCGGGAGCGCGAAGAAGAGCAGCGCGTCGGCGAGCGCGGCGCACGCTGGGTGCCGGTCAGCGCGAGCGGCGCAGGCGGCGTGGCAGGGGACGCACCGGTGAGGGCGCCCGTCTCGATCGTGAGGTGCACGAGGCGGCGCGCGGCGGCGTAGGGGAGCGCGAGCGTGTGGTCGTTGCGGAGGAGCTGGGGGGCGTCAGGTGCGTCCGGCGCAGTCCAGGAGACGACTTGCCAGGTAGGACATGAGCGCGGCAATGATCATGTCGCAGAGCGCGTCGCCCGCAAGCCAAATCTAGACGGACGGACGCAGTGAGCAGTGCACCGCCACGCGCGAGGGCCCACGCCGCGCACCCCGGTGAAGATCGAGTCTTTGGCCTGCAGGAGGGAGAAACGCCCCACTTGCTCGAAGCGTGCCCCGGAGACGATGCCGGCGACTGCGGCGACCAGCGCGAGCTAGCAGCCCATGTGAGCGTGGCGCGCCGTCGGCAGCCGAGGACGGCACGCACCACCACAATCGGGACAGGCAGCCGCCTCGAGCCCGACAAAACCCTGACACGGTGCGCATAGTACAGCTGCACCACACACGCGACTGCAGCAACACGTCAGATCAGGGGTACACACAAGCGACGAGCAGAACGCGCTTATGCTACTGAGGACCGGGACGGCGAACCACTCGAACTGGGCCCCGTCGAGCAGCGCGCGGTCGCCGTAGTGCTTCGCAAAGGTGTTGAACAGGTCGATGGTGACGAGCACCGTCTGGACGGTGTCGAGGAGGAAGACGCCGTAGACGATGCCGCACGCGGACCAGCCGTCGCGCGGGAAGGCGGCGTAGTAGATGACTGCGGGGGCTGTGAGGTTGCGGTGAGAGCGGTGGGACGGCGCACGCACAGACTTGGTAGGCGAGGACGCCGTAGAGGCCCCAGTTGAACAGTCCACCTAGGAACTGGCGAACGCGCATCAACATTCACGTGTCCTCCAACCCCAAGAGGACGGAAGCGTACGATAGATCCTGCGCTGAAAAAGACACGTCAGTATGAGCACGACCACGGCGGAGCGGCACGCACGTCGAAGCGAGATCCGTCGATTCACTCGACATCGAGTGGGGGCATGCAGAGCGGTCGCGCAGGGCGGAGCGGGGAATAAGTACGCCTCGGCGTCGGGGAGCGTACGTACGCGAGCGAGGAGACTATCAAACCTTCTGGCACCGGCGGCTCGCCCGCCGCGGGCGGGGAAAAGGCACTAGTCCGCGGCGCTGATGCGCCCCTAGCTCCGCAGCGGCGTCGCGGTTGCTGACAGCGGCGAAGAACTGCACTTGTGTCGAGCCCAGCCGTGAAGCTTTGAAGTAGCACTTTGTATTGCCGCAGGCAGCTCAGGCTGTACAGTAATTACGAGCTCGGGCGTCGATGGAAGGCGTTGGCAAGGGCTGTGCCAAATCGAGCCCTCGCCTAGCAAATATTCCGGATCACTTGCGATATGCCTAGGGCAACGACGTCAGAAAGCATGGGTATCCCGAGACTGTGACGTGCGGACACTCACGCTGTATACAGGACCTCGGCGCAAGACACGGCAGTATTTCGCCGCAATGGACCGACAGAAAATAACAGGTCCGACCGCCAGGCGAGCGATCTCACTTACCGCTCGTGAGATTTTCCATTTCACGGCGAACGGCCACGAACTCAGTCAATCGTCGAATAAAGTCCGCGGCGAAGATCGAGGGCGAGCTGCCGCCGGCAGACACCGTCGCACGGCGCATCGGAGGCGGGACGCCCGCGTTAGTGGCCGAGAATGATGTTTTCACATGCGCCCGCTGGCGGCGCTGCCGTCCCAAGTTACGTATACGACTCTCTCTGTCACACATCGTACCCCGCGCTGTCGCGCACACTCATCTCGAACGTTGACTCGTCCGCGTGTGTCCGGCGCAGGCGCTGCTGCATCTTGAAGCGGATCGTCGAGAGCGCCGACGACGACGACGCGCGCGCGGACGGCGCCGGCTCGAGGCCCGCGCGCGCGGCCTGCCGGAGGTGCAGGATGACGCGGCAGCAGAGGAGCGCGTGCAGGACGCGCGTGAGGCTGCGCGGGTGAGCGCGGGTGCGGCGGAGAGAGGGAGGACGCACTTGATGAGGAGGTCGAAGAACTCGACCTGTGGAGGGTGAGCAGAGCGGGGGCGGGGACGGGGTGGGGACGTAGGGGTGCTGCGATGATGACGAGAACGTTACCGAGGGACAGGGCTGGGGAGGGGCGGGATGAGCACGGGGCGCGGGGCGCGCGGTTGTGGGGCGCACCGAGGAGGCATACAAAGTATAGGACACCTGCTTGGGCTCAGCTGCTACACTACCGGACAAAAATGTACTTACCGTCCCTGTACAACGTCAGCACCAGCGTGCTTGATGAACGGCGGACTGTATCGCCACGCATGAGGACAGGGACCCAGCAGACGCTTGATGCGTACCATCGCTGATTCCCTTGTAAACAGTCAGGACCACGACGGCTGGATGGAACGAGGAAAGGTGAGGCTGCAGCTACAGCACGCCTGGTTGTGACGCACAGATTTCCATGAGCAGAACTGAGAAGAAGCTTCCGAAGGCGATGTTGCTCGCGTTGACGAGGTTGCATCCGGGTATCGTTGGCAGAGGCGGTGGCCCGACTTCCACAGTCTATCAGTGGGGCTACGACTGTAGGCTCAAGATGCACTCACAGTCCAGCGAGCGCGTGAAGATGATGAGCATCGGCACATTAGCCAGGACGAGGACCTGTCGTGACATAAACCAGAGCAAGTGACAGAACTGCGAGAAACGCACAGTCCAGATCACGGCAACGGTCCACCATATCCGCGTGGACTTTTCCCATATCGCATACGTTCTCCAGACCAGGATCACTGCACATGCGTGTTAGCAACAACGTTCTGGTCAGGTCGCGCACGATGGGCGTATACTCGGCTGCCGCAAATCCCACGATCAGCAGCCCTGTGAATAGGCCTCGTCAGCTGCGTGTATGACAACGGCGGCGGCTGACTCACATGTCCCCGTAGCGTAGTTTATGAGACATGTCTGATGTGATGTCAGCTCCGAGCCAGGTATGGACGCGCGGGGGGCTCACATGCGGCGATATCGTAGGGGACAAGTAGTCTGTCCTCCGGCGCTCAGCAGTTGCCACGGTAGAGGGTGTGCGGAAGCGTACAAACGAGAGATATGGAGACATCCACAAAGGGCATGTACCTCGTAAAGAGATACAGACCCTCGGGAAACCGCCACTTGCGCGTCCAGATGTACTCGAGCTGATCTGCAGTCAGCCCCGGAGTCGGCGGGTGTCTGCGGCGCCCGCACCTCCTCGAACAGGAACAACCAGTCGGTCACCTGGGGACAGTTGCGGCGTCAGTAGGCCTCGGCGGACGATACGGGGTACTCACGAGAATCGTAATACTAACGACTGGGGGAGGGTCAGATGCGCGCTCACAGGCATACAGTGGAGCACGTACCGCTCGTGTACTGCGCCGGCGCCCTCAGCTCAAAGCCTAAATACCAGGAGAACCGGACCCAACGCACCCGCACGATCTGGTGCCGCGCCGTCGCGGTGACCACGTCGCTCGACACCACCTTGTCCATGGGGGGGGGGGGGCGAAAGAAATACGCACGCGCGACGGCCGCGCAGAGTCCTATATAAGCCCAGGCTTCAGTGCACCCCAGGGTCTGACACCGCGATCAGCGGGAGAGCGTACGAGCCCGTCTGATAGCGCACCACGCGTGGGCCTGGTAGGATCTGACGCCTCCACGCCGGCCCACGAGCAAAACCTGGTGACATCCTCGACAGCCCCGTGGATCGAGCCAGGGATGCAGCATGAAGATCAGGCCTCAGGCCTCAGGTCCCAGGTCTGCGGAAGCAAGCAAGTACACCGACTTCGTGGCGTCTGATATACTCATCATGATCGCGTCGCTCCCGCCTCTGGGTTGGGAATCGCCGACGCGAGAACGTACGGACGGCGATGCAGTCTTAGCAGTGCACTCAATGCCGACGCAGCTTCACACATCACCCCACTCGTGCAGGCGCACCTACGCCGACATGGCGATAAGAGTATCGAGAACGAGTTTCAACAGAGTCTACGCAAAGAACGGCGACTCTGATTGTATCTAGACAGCACTGAATCAACACGCTCGCACCAGCACAGATCGACACCACTCACCCACGGCACATCAGCACCGCTGTACTTCCTCGGCGGCCGCTCCCAGCACGCGACCCGCTCGAGCTCTTCCTCCGAGCGCAGGGGGAACAGCACGCCGAGCTCAAAGTTCGTGATCTGCGCCCTGCTCAGCCCCAGCGCGCACACGGCGAAAGCGGAGGACGCACATTCAGCGTCGGGTTGAACGACGACCCCGACAGCGTGCCCCACGCCGACGGCGTGAAGTTGTGCGAGCCGACGTACGCCCACCCGATCGCGTCGCCGCGGCTCGGCGCGCCCACCTCGACGATCTCGTCGTCGTCGTCGCCGCCGTCCGACGGCGTGTCGAACTGATCGAGCGCACGCATGCTCGCCGCCGCCGAGTCCTTGAACGTGCCGACGATCATCTACCGTCCGGCCGTCAGCGTCCGCTCACACACGGGCGAGGGCAGACAGCTAGCCACCTTGGAGTGCATGAGCACCCGCCCGCGTTTGCTCCTCGAGTCGTAAAAGCGGTCCCGCGGGAACCGCGCCGCGCCCCACTGCTCCCGCCGACAGAACATGGTCCCGCCGCCCTGCGCACCGTCAGCACCCCCGCCTTGCGCCCCAGCACGCGACGCACCTCTTCTCCCAGCTCGCTCTGCTGCACGGTCTGCCGTGTCGGGAACAGGATCTTGAGTGGCGGGTACGGGAGCTTCTCGCGCCGCTTGCGGCTCTCGTCGAGCCACTGCTCGGCGGACTCGCCGCGTGTGGAGCAGTAGAACTCGTTGGTCCACTGCGTGGTGTACGCTCCTATCGAGGAGCCCTGCGCGAGCTAGAGGTTGGTCGAGGACAGTCAGAGACTCGGGGGTGAACTTACTTGGCACTCAAGCTGTAGCTCCTTCCCTGCAGGCGGGCGGAGGTTCATGTCCTGCAGGGCTTTCATCAAGCCGGTATGGCCAGTCAAGATGACCTGGACCGGGAACGCGTCAGGGACACGGGGCCTGATCACTCGACTGTGGACAGATACCTTTGGCCATCCTTCATGCTTGCCCGCTAGCGAAGCGACCAACGCAACCTTCACCTTTGAAAAGTCCCATCTCGACCGGAGATCCTCGATCCGTCGGAGGGGGAGGTTCTCGTGCTGCCAAATGCTAAGCCGACGCAGCAAGTTGCACGGAAATTTGACCTACGCCGTTTCTGATCAGAGTCAGCAATGCAGGCACGACGTTGACCGCCCTCAGCACGCGCGTGAACGCGGTTGGGAAATCGCTTGCTTTCGCGTCGTGCGCAATCGGTGCTGGCCGAAGAGGCACATCTTGCACCCACACGCTCTACGTCTCTGTTCAGTCGATCTATCTTTGCATATACGCATGACTCACGTTCTCGATGTCTCTCCAATCGTATTCGATGAGGTTCGCGGTAGAGACGACGACACGCAGTCGTCCTGTCCTATAGAACAGCTGGAACACATTCAGTAGTCAGTTCTGAGGAGTCGTAGCGATCGACGTACTAGCATGAACTGTGAGCGGTTTGAGTGAACGTCATACCGCGGCATGGCGAGGACTGACCTTCATGTGTTGACATCCCCGGCCCCCGCGCAAGAAGGGCGTAGTCTTGATCCAGTTCGGCAAGACCTCTTTGATGGTCTCATTGCCTAGACGGTCTGGGTTTCCCAAAGTTGGGGTCGTATAACGAACAGCGTACCGTGCGGGTCCTGTGTCGCTACAACTACGGGTGTTTCTCGATTGAAAAAACTGTAGAACCATGGCAGATTGATGACGTATGCAGAGACGACCGCAAAGGCGATTTCATGTCGCTGCACGCAGATATAAACACCATTTGGGCGTGACAACTTTGATCGCTTACCGGTGAAAGGATGTCGGTCAGCCTGAAGACAGGCTTCGTATCCTTTGCAGGATCGACGTGTTTGTTCGCCGTCTGCCGCAGTTCCCCGTCGAAGTACAGCCCCTCCCCGGTGTTGGACCCGCTCGCCGCCTTCGACATCCCAGCGACAGGCGTTGAAGTGCGCGTGCTGGAAGAGACGATGTTGGCGCGGGCTGGCACAGAAGAAGAAGAAACGCGTTGCCTCTTTGCACTGCGTGTGTCGTCCGCATCGTCGTCGTCGTCGTCTTCACCGTCTGCTTCTGCGGCGGCGCTGGGTGTGTCTTGCGCGATGTCCGGGCGCAGGCGTTTCTGGCGTGCAAGCCGCTCACGCTCCATCTGTGCACGGTCAAAAGGGAATCCGCCCCCTGGCCTGGTGGGCGGTGGGGGGCTGGATTCTTGCACACCAGAGCCTGCAGGCGTTGACGACGCCGAGGCGTGTGTGGCCGTTGAGGCCGAACGGGCTGCCTCGGCCTTGGACTCTTCCATCGCCCTACGCAGATCTGCTTCGAATTGGGCATCTTCATGGTCTGCTGCAGGGTTGGGCGGCTGCTGAATTTCTTCCTCTTCATCGTCGTCCTCAATTTCTATGACCTCCGGTGGTGCTCGGCTCTTGGCGGGATTTGAGGAGGTCTCTAGCAGACTGCGCGCGATTGCTCTGTCCAGGAGTGTCAGTTTGTGTGACACATGGAGTAAACATGACTTTGTACTCGGCGATGTCTGCATCATCGAACCCTTCCATGCCGTGCGTATTTGTGGCTCGTGAAATACACTCGAGTGAAAGCCGAGGCTATGTGGAAATGATCACGGAAATAACGAAAACTCGCAAAAGCGACTTTTCGAGGGCGTGACGGTGAAAGGGGAGGATGGTGGTTGAAGACAAGAATGGACGCGACCACGATAAATGAGTACGCGTAGTGATCACGTGAAGCTTTTAGGGCAGGTAATCCGCTGCCTTCAACTTCACGAATAAATGCATAATAAGTATGCCCACCTCGGCGGGGCGGAGTTAGAAAGCGGCAGGAGATATTCGAGCTTACCCCCCTTCCAGATTATATTTTAATATTCATCTATATACAGCGTATCACGGACCTCATTCCTGCACGCCTCACCCTCTCTGGATGTTACCCGGCGCCATTTAATAATCTATCACACCGAGAATGCCAAAGTTGGCCCTGGGAAACCCTGTAGAAACCCATGAACTGACATGTTAAGGTCTTCTTCGGAAAATACAAGTGAATATGCAAATAATAAGCCAGATCTGAATGAGCGTATGAGACAAGTACAAGGA
>KN840441.1:259629-275275 GCA_000832265.1 Phlebiopsis gigantea 11061_1 CR5-6 | reverse complement strand
CAATATTTCCCGCTAAGATCTTATCATGCTTTCTCACGGGTTATCACAGGGTTTCTCAGCGTCCACTTTGGTATTCGCCTTGTGTATAGCCCATGCTGTGAGCAGCTTCCCCTACGGTTTTGTATTTTCTATAAATTCTCGTGGCGTCGTCAATTTAACCTCTGCCACAATCATTTAGAACGCTATATCTTCCTGCGGGAAAGCATCCATTGTGTTATAGTCATTTGCTTGCTGGTATTCCCAAGTAAGTAGTGACCGCAGGCGCTGGGTGCGGTACTGTATCGTGCCTATGTGTCGGGGCTTTGGCGTCCTTGCACTAGATGAATTGTAGGATGCTATATTCGCAGCTTGTGCGTACACGGGATGGCCGGTGCTGTCATCGCCACACACCGAGCACGACCGGATGTGCGGTCTCCTTGTGCCTTCTGTGACGCTATGTCACGCGTCACGGTGTCCTGGAGCGATGCGGCCTGTAGTCAGACTCTCTCCCACTCACGTCCTACTGGGGCGTCAGCTGACGACTCGTTAGTTTGCTATCGCATATACGTTGTTGTGCTGGATACTATCTGGCAAGTAAGACGTACATCTTGGCGTAGGAAGCGGTCGTGACGGTGCTGTGACAGACAGTTGCCAAACAGGGCCAAACTGGCTGGAAATCGCCGTGGACTGGACTTTGTCAAGTGCCAGCTGCCGACGACCTCTCTTCGACTCTTCGTGTGCCGAGATATAACCCGCCTCAGCCTCTTTCGCTCTTTTCTGTTCTTCTTCCCGACGCACACCACACAACCCTCTATACGACACATTAATTCCGCCAGCTTACCCCCACGACCTCTAATCACCATGCACATGTTCGCCCTCGTCCCTACCAGCATCCTCGCCCTCCTCCTGACATGGTGCCTCCCCGTTGCGCAAGCCAACTGTGAGTATACCCCGTCTGCATTCGTGCAGCTGGAGTCGTCTTTGCTGACCGCCCGACTAGACTTTAAGATCCTGCAGCCCGCCGCGGGGACGCAGTGGGCCAACGGCGCCGCCAACCTCGTAACGTGGACCAAGGGCGTCGGCGATGGGATCGACGGTGTGGACATCGAGATGTCACGGATCTCGCAGGACGGCATCATCTTTGTCGCAAGAGACGGTGCGTCGTTCGGTTACCCCTAGGACAGCAGGCTCTGGCGGCGTTACCTCTCCAACACTCGCTCTCGTCCATTCGCCGCCTCCTGGACAGGAATAGCTGGACGCTAGAAGCCAGAGACCAGCGTCGCACGGACGTAGCTTCCCCGTTCTGCCGGGGAAGCCATCCCAGCGCACGCGTCGCCCCCGGAGCCGCTGTCCCCCACCCGCGCCCTCACTGACCCACGAACTCTTCCCTCGCAGCACCGACGCGCCCGAATGCACTCAACATCTTCATCCAGGACCTACCCGCCGGCGACGACTACTTCCTGCTCTTCCTCAACTCGACCTCGGGCAACATGTTCGCCTCGTCGTCCAAGTTCGCCATCGGCTCGACCGCGAACGCGACCGCGACGACCGACGCGTCCGTCGCAACCGTCACCGTCTCCGGCGGGCCGAACCCGACGGACGTCTTCGCGACGACGTTCCCGCCGAACGCCAACGGCGTCGCCGTCCCCGGCTGGCGCGCGCTCGAGGGCGCCGCGCCGCAGCTCCTCGGGCTCGCGAGCGCGATGGCCGCGAGCCTCCTCGCCGGCGCGTGGACGCTGCTATAGCGGGCTCCAGATGCCACGGACACGGACAGTTTTATCGCTACGCTCATGACAATGCATGTTAGTCGGATCTTCCTGCGTCTCCCTTTTCCTTTTCTCGTGACGGTTAATGAAGTGCGGGCGGCTGCGCTCGGCGTGGTAATGCGGAGACCCTGTGTCGCTACCCGGTATTCATGTCGGTTACTACCAGTACTAGGGGCGTGTAGTTACTTTTGATACCAAGACAATTTCAGGATTACAGAAGGGGCGGTCCGTCGCAATGTATGCACGCCTCTCACTGGGGGGAACACGCTAAATCCAGGAGGCTGGAGACATTGCAGACGCTGAAACAACTTCATATAAGGTGAATACTGAGAAACACTGTGATAACCTATGATAAGATCTCAGCATGAAATATCATGGAAACATGCTAAGGATAATAGTTTACATTTTTCTGCACACAGGATGGGATTGTAGTCTCTCCAACGGTTCCTTGTATGTTCCAAAGAAAACCTTGACATGTTACCACATGGGTTTCTACAGGACCAACTTTGGCATTCACTTTATGTGCCCACAATGCATCCAGCCTCCACATGTGAGAAACATCCTAGATGCAGCGTACACATGATGGACTCATTTTAATGTAATCCTCCATTTTGAACGAGTATACAATGGTTTGTGTTGGGACCAACTGTTTCAGCATCCACGATATTTTCAGCATGAATCTGGTGCAAACATAGAAGGATCTGTTTGCCGCCGCCAGTTGCACCGACGGACATAGCGCACCGCCGATCCGCCTACGCTTGCTGCGTGCGCTGAGCGCCGATGACGGTGTGCCCACCTTCCACCTCTCGCCATGCCGCCAGCCCCGACGCCAGAGCAGAGCTTCCGCACCAACCTGTCGCAGTTCCGCTGGGCACGCGGGAACAACACCGACGTCGACGACGGCGAGCCCGCGCCCGGGGCGTTCTCGCGGTTCTACAGCGCGATCGGCGGGGGGTACATCCCGCTGCGGTCGGGCGAGCGGACGAACGAGGAGGAGGCTTACTTTGCGCTCTCGCGGTGGGACCGGTGCGTCGTGCGCCCTCGATGTGCGGGCGACGGCTGACGGCGGGCGGGCGCAGGCTGCTCGGGTTCGGCGGGTGTCTCGTCGGCGCGGCGGTGTGTTTCGTCGTGGCCTTCCTCACGCTGCCGCTGCTCGCGCTGCGCCCGGCCAAGTTCGCGCTGTCGTTCAGGTGAGCACGCCGCGCGTCGTCGGGCGGACGTCGCTGACGCGCCGCCAGCCTCGGGAGCCTGCTCGTGATGTTCGGGTGCGTACACAGGCTCCGCCGCCGCGCGCACGCTCACCTCGCCCTCCAGCTTCGCGGTCCTCATCGGCCCCGTCGCCCACATCAAGCACCTCCTCTCGCGCGAACGCCTGCCCTTCTCCGCGGCGTACGTCGCCAGCCTCGCGCTCACGCTCTACTTTTCCCTCGGCGTACGTCCCCGCGCCCTCCCCCTTGACCCCTGCGCTCAGCGCACCCCCAGGCCCACTCGTACCTCGGCTCGCTCATATGCGCGATCGTCCAGGTGCGCGCGCCCTCTCTGCGTGTGCGAGCGCCGCTGACGGTCCCCGCAGGTCGTCGCCCTGGTGTCCTACGTCCTCGCGTACTTTCCAGGCGGCGTCCAGACGCTGCGCTTCGGCTCGCAGATGGCGCTGCGCGGCGCGGGCAGCCTGCTCCCTATCTAGTCGCCCAGATGGCTCTCAAGTCGTATCTTTCGGTCCATACCCTGCTTCTTCTGTACCAGTATACATGTTTTTGAGAACACCACTAAGCGTCTCGCCTCTGATGCGCCATGCGGCGGTGTAGCTCTTCCTCGATCTTCGCCGCAGATTCTATTCAGCGAGTGTTAGTACTTGCACTCAGCCCGTAGCCGTTCTCCCAGTCGCGCTACATCATGTGACTGAGTGCTGTCACGCTTTGCAGGGGTTATGTAAAGTCGTTCAAGTCACATCCTTTCTAATGTAGTGGCATCCTCATGGAGGCTACTGTCCAATCTCATGGCTAACATACGAATAGAGCTGGATTAGTTGTGAACATGAGGCATAGTCTTTATATTTGATTACTGGGATTTATTTTGCAGCTTATCTTACACATATAGAATTAGTCTATTCAGAGTATATAAAAGCAGCCTCCCTTACTCAATAGAAAAGGATGAGTTGGTGGACAAACTCCCATGAATTAGTGCTATAAGGAACTATTGTCATTGTTGAAGTGATTTTATTGAACCTACTAGGCTAGTACACAGTCTATGTTAGGTAGCTAGCTATAGCCTATTTGAAGAATCTATGACAGTTTACAAACAATATACAGCAGAAATTTTAGCTCTAGTGCAAGTGTATTAGGCTACAATCACATAAACTGGTAGCTCAGTGCATGTAATTAATTTTATATAGCTTCAGTTTGAAGCCCACCTGCCTAGTCAAAATATAAGGTGCTCATATACACTCAGTAGATATTGTTCTTATAATAATAAGTTGCACATATTGCAACTAGCTTTGCTGAAAATATTGGTTCAAGTACACCTAGCTTTTAATTATACATTGAGCTCAATAACTGGTGTATGGTGTTTGGAAGCTCTATCTAGCCATTAATGCATGCATACACATTATGATGTTATTGTGGAATACTACCTCAACTTCTCTTACATAACAATTAAAAAAAACAATTTTGTGTACCCCTATTAGGTCATAGCCAGTTCTGGTTACTTATGCATTCTGTTATTCACCTTTGCACAACCTTTTTTTTTTGCTACCTTTCCTTCAGCCTTCCATATATCACCTTATTTTGAGACTTGCACAATAGAGCTCATTCCAGTTTTATTGCGTGCAAATTGTGTGTGGCTGCTAGTGATTTACCACAGGCCTACATCCTGACCAGTTGGCAAGTGCATTTTAAAGTGGCATCTGCTAATGATTGGTACTAGGTAAACAAGCACAGTGACCCATTTCTATTGCATAAAGTACTAAAGGGATTCATAACAATGTAGATTCAATTAAATTGAAAATATTACCATATACGGGACCATAGCTCAAACTTGGAGAAGGACAAGTGCATTTCCTCATCTTAGTATACATATAAGTACTAAACAAAGAACTCTTCATCATACAATATTTTCATTTGCTGATGCTCAGGGTTGCATCAGAGAGACTATATACTTGTGAGTTCATTTACTTGTGTTCCCTAGTGAGTGTCTGAACAATACATTCTCCAAGTCCCAGCTCTACAGAATATTATTATACCACATGCCCAGCATTGTTTCCCATATTTCCCTATTTTGGCATATTTTCCAAGAGCCTCTCTGATCTCCGGGGCAACTGACATCACCTCTGGTCTCCGGGGCAACTGACTTCACCTCTGGGTCTGACTTCACTACCGGCACTTCGACAGTACATCCATCTCTCACATACACACGTCAAAATCCCGGGATAATAATTACATGCGCTATTCATACAAGACTTACAAATGGGCCGAAGCAAAACGGAAGCGGCACATCAACGCTCAGCACCCGGATCGCTATCGAGCTCAGGCGGGTCGTGCAGCCCCGCACAGTCCTTCAGCCGCCGCGCCATAACGTCCATGTACCGCTCGTACTGCGGCCATCCGAGGCCCCGCGTGTCCCGCGCCTGCCGCGTCCCGTCAGCCGTCGCGTCAGCAGAGAGAGAGCGAAAGGGGGTGCGCACCATGGCGCCGAGCCGGTGCACGACGGGCGCGAGGCGGCGGCCCGCGTCCGCGCGGAACGTGCCCGCGTCGAACGCTGCTCCGGCGCGCGGCGGTACGCTGCCCTCCGCTGCGTACGCCGCGAGGTGCCGCCATACAAGCAGCAGCAGCATCTCCAGCGACTCTGCCGGGGGCGTCAGCGCGCGCGAAAGCGAGAGAAAGGCGGGGGCGACGCACGGAAGAGCGTGTGGGCGCGCGCGCGCGCGGCGCCCTGCCATTTTGCGAGCTCATTTGATACGAGCGCCTGGCGCTGCGCCGTGCTCAGGGCGTCGTACTTGATCGTGTCTGGGACGTCGAGCATCTGCGCGCAGGGTCAGCGCGGCTGCAGGCGGTTCCCGAGGGGGACGTACCTCCGGGGTTGTCGCGAGCGCGTGGTCCCGCGACGAGAGCTCTGCCGAGCAGTCCAGGTAGTGTTTCAGTGTCTGGAACAGGTCGTCGTGGACGTGGTTCAACGCCTCGATTGCGTCGCCGAGTGAAGGCGCCGTCGCTAGCCTCACATCAATCTCTGCACTGGCGACGACATCGCGTGCACTCACCGAGGAAGCGGGTCGAAGACTCTTCCTGTCTCACCGCCCCGATCACAGGCGAGAGCACCGGGTTGAACTCGTGTTCTACAGCGGCCGTCAGCCCCGCCCCCTCGCCTCCCCGAGTTATCAAGACGCACCCGTAAAGTCACTCGCAGTGCCCAAGTACGCCAGCAGCGTTTTGCGAAGATACATCTCCTGATCGTGCACCTTAACTTTAAACTTGCTCTTGCCGTATGCGGGCGCGCGCACGCGCGCATCCGCCGCCTCCTCCTCCGTTGTCGGCTTCACGCTGTCTGCCCAGCGCTTGTTCCCGAGCGTGCGCGCCGCGAGGCCCATGACCGCTGCATGGACGCCGCCAAAGCCGCTTGTCGACACCTGGTGGAATACACATATTTGAGTCACACGGCAGAAGGCTAGAACAGGGAGAGCGCACCAGGTCGCTCTTGGGTACCGAGGGCAGGATGCTCGCGGCGAGGGCGACGAGCAGGCGCATCTCCTCCAGGACCGACAGCGAGAGCTCGTCGACTTCGTTCTTGAGCAGGAGGATGGCCGTGTCCCGATGGCTGCGAAGGAACTCGGTGCCCTGCGCGATGTGTTAGTCCCCAACGTTTCCGACGCTCGTTCCTGCGCACCTGAGATACGGCGGTCGAGTGTTTTGGGCCGACTGTGGCCAATACTCCGGTCACGACTTGCAGCGCGGGGACGAACAGCTGGTGGTATCGCTGAATTGCAGGCGGGAGGAAGCTGTCACGGTCTGCGCGGATGTCAGACAGTGCAAGGTCGATGGAGTGGGGTCCGTCGCTCACCAACGAACGCCTGGTCTGCCTCCGGGCGTGCGTCCAAAAAGTCGCATTCGGCCAGGGCGACAAGAAGGCGGTTCTCGAGCAACCGTTCCGCCCCCGAACGGGTCTGCGCCATCCGAACCAGCAATGACATCCGTGCCTCGTACACGTACAGCGTGTTGAGCTCATCTGAGGGGATGGTCAGTGTGCACGTCACGGGTCGGCAGTGGCTCGCGTACCAGGGTCGGGCTTCAAGACAGCCTGCAGCCGCAGGTCGGTCTCCTTGACGCCGTGCACAAAGCCGCGCGTGTACCCGGACCGCGCCATCGCGGCAATGACGGCGGGCTGCCGTTCGAACTGCGATAGCCGGACGAGCGCGTCGAGCAGCATGAACGCCACCGTCCTCCACACGTCCGTGCCGTCGATCGCGTCCCGCGAGACGAGCGCGACGAGGCTGTCCATCGCGGGCTTGAGGATCCCGAGGCTGCCGACGATGAGCGGCGACGCGGCGTCCGGGCGGCGCTGCACGTCCGGGTGCTGCGATGTGCTGCTCGCGAGCTCGTCGGGGCCCGTCCAGCCGGCGTGCGTGCGGGAGAGGCTGCCCGGGAGCACGGACGCCTCGCCGGCGCCGGCGGTGTCGGTGATGAGGTGGACGTAGTTGACCACGGACGCGTACAGGTTCCCGCGCACGAGTTCATTCCGGTTCGAGTCGACGATGCACTCCACCAAGCTGCGCAGGAGGGCAAACAGCCGCTCGGCAGGCAGCGCGCCGCTTTCCGAGGCGTAGCCCGGCTGGATGAGCGACTGGACGAGCTTGTCTTCTCGCAGCTTCGTGAGGGCGGACAGAATCGCCTCCGCCAGCACGCCTGCGGTCGCATCCGGAGTGCTCGGTGAGCGGAGAGCGGTCGGCAACACATGCAAGAGGTCAAACAACAGGCCCTCTCGGCGATCTTGGGGTATCCGGTCGAAGCATTTGGTCAGCGTCATATCGAGAAGGCGGCGCCACGACTCGTAGCACCCGGCTGTGGCATGCAGGACCTTGCGGCGGTGGTTTTCGATCGCGCAACTCTCGAGAATGTAATCCATCTCAGCGGTGACCTGCTGGAGATGAGACTGTGTAAGGATGCGCCCTTGTCCGTGGAGCGTTCGTCTTGCAGTGGTCAGAAGGGCGATCAGCGCTGTCCGATCGACGACATCGCAGCCGGAGGCATCTACGCGGAGGCACATCCCAAGATTGAGATGGTTGAAGAACTCGAGGTCGGTCGGCTGCACAGCCAAGCTGTCTGACCAGTCAAAGTCCAGAGACTGCAGAAACTCAATGATCGGGATGTGGGACTGCCCGACGTCGTGGAACGGCCGAAAGATCTCGTCTTCCCAGTTCGCCCCGGTGGCGGCTACACCCTCCTCGTTCCCGTACATCAAGTCCAAGAGCTCCATCGCAGCCTTGGCGTGGCCCTTGTGTGTCAGAACATGCAGCTCCAGAGCCACCAGATCGAAGATGATCGCCCGCACGCGCAGGAACGCAACCAGGGCGGGCACAGTGGTGATGACCCGAGACGCGTCGTTGTACTGCATCTCAATGTACGGCTCCTGTAGAGTCGGAGGCGCTCTGAAAGGCAGCGCAGCGAGATGCCGCGCAAAAAAGTCTTCCCGAGAGCGCAGGTAGCGCATGCTGAACTCCGAAGTACGAGGATGCTTGCACAGCTGGTACAGCACAAGGTAGCATCGCTCGGCGAATGCGGGAAGTGTCGTCAATATGGCTTGGCTGGCCGCGCGTCGCGGGCCTTTGCCCTTCGTCTTCAGCCGAGGCACCCCAGAGTTTACGATGTCGAGCAGTGAATGGATGCTGACGCGACGAGAGCCTAGTGCGTTCGGGTCCTGAATCTGATCGTCCGCGGCTGCCTTTCCAAACAACAAGAAGTGGGCAATATTGGGATATGGTCGGTCCGGGCGCGTGTTCTGGATGAAGAAGTCCAGGACAGCGAGACGGAGAGCTTGTGTGAGGGCGTCCATCGGTTCCTCCAAGTCTGGTGCGCCGGCGCCTGTCCTCTCGTCTGCAGCTGTTTCTGCTTCTTCGACTTCAATTGGCGAGTCAGAGTCTAGGATGTTGCTGAAACCGTCCAAGATCCGGACAGAGTCAGAGCTGCGATCAATGATGACAGCTAGTTGCGAGACGGTTGTTGGCGTTGCCAAGGCGGTCAAGATCTTCACGGAGAGGAGGGTGAGTTCAGGGTACGCGGGATAGGAGACATATGCAGCAATGGCGGGTACGTGGTCCGGGGTGAACATCAGAGTCTGGTCAAGCCTGATGAAGTACGACACAGGGTGCACAGGACCAAACAGACTTGTGTCTTCGACGCTGGATAGCAGCGGTAAAAAGACGTCAAGGAAGATATCCTGGATCTCCAGCGCACGATGCACGATACGGAGAACGCGAGTGATTGTGTGCCGGAAGAAAGGCTCTTCGTCAGCTAGCCCGTTGTCGAACCCATTCAAACCCTCGACGATGTAAGACAATACGCTATTTTGCAACGCCGAGTGGGTCAGCATGCGCTTCATGATGTCGTAGCCGGGATGGACAGCGAGCTGGAGGAGGAGCTCGCCCTTGGTGCTTAAATCTTCAGAGCCCGACACGAGAGACTCCAGGTCGAACGCGGCGAGGCACCGCTCGACGAAGCACAGGCAAAGGTCATTCATCCTCCAGCGGTCCGTTGGGCGAAGATACTCTCGTTGCGATATCCGGGAAAAGACATTGTCAACGACGAAGGCGATGTACGGTCCAATACCAGGGGCTCGGTACGGCTGGCCCAGGGTCTCGGGGATCGTGTTCAGGGGTTCAGAGTCTGCAATGCGATCTCGGGCGGGAATGCTCTTCGGCGTGTGGATGAGGGTATCAAGGAGCTTGAGGAAGGGGATCGTCTCGGGGTACAACTTGTGAACGGACTCGATCTCCTCCAGCTCCATCTCGATGCCCTTCACAGAAGACAGCGTCGCGCCTGTCGTACCAGAAGGGACCCGAACACTGATGACTTCTAACCGCTCCATGAGGGTCCATACCGACCGACATATTTCGACGCCAGGAGTGCCCCCGCCCGGTAGACAGAAGCAGGACAGTGTATCCAACAGCGCGCCCTTCAGTTCGAGCGGAATGCTCAGTGGGATGAGCGAGACTAGCGTTGGGATGGCCCTAAATCGTACGTGCCCGCTGATTGTGACGCGGACGGCCACTGAATGGGAGACAACTGTGGCAAGTAGCCGGAGGAACGACTGGGCGAGAAGGACGTCTTGTTGCGTGAGCGTCAGCTGCTGCTGTTGCCGTTGCGCCTGGGCCGCGTGCGCCATACCCATTTGCCCCCCTATTGGGCCCGCAGGTTGGGACGGGCGTGGCGTCGCACCCGCCGTCGCCCATTGTTCGAGCAGGCCAAATATAGCCGCCCACGACACCGCAGGGCCTGACGCAGCAGCCGACGGCAGAGTGGAGCTTGATGAGAAGTCGGCTGCACCGCGGACGAGGAAGTTGTATGCGAGTTCACTGCAATGCTGCCCTTTTGACAGGCCCGCCAACATATCATACAACGCCATGAGCATTTCGACGTCCCGGATTTGTGTAGACCAGACAGCCCATTGGAGGAAGGAGGGGAGCTTTCCGACAGTGCTTTCAACGTGATCCATGTATGTAAGGCGTTGGCCCTCGGCAAAACCGCCTCCCCAGAACTGTAATGCACGTTCTGCAGGGAGAGCCGAGTACAGGAGACCGACCAGAGAGTACAACATGGCGATGTCGTTGCGTGGGGAGGTTGGGGTGGATGGTTCTGGTACAGGAGGGTGCGATGGGTGACGGTTCTGAGAGCGGAACATACGATTGCGGTCGGTTCGCTGATTTGCGAGCAGAATGTCTTCTTGTCTTTGCTTGATTTTACGCAGCTCGGACGATGCATGTGTAATCAAGGCGCGGATGAGGTACTCAAACGACTCGAGAATGACAGGTTTGAAGTCGTCGGTGGGGAGCTCAAGCATGGCCTCGGGCTCAGGTTTCGACAAGATGGTGCTGGCGAAGCAGGTTGGTGGTGACGTTCCCTGTTTCCGCTGTAAGATAGCGACGATACGAGCGAGATACACAAAGCAGTCCCCTTGCACTGCGTTCCATATTTGTAGCTCGAGCTCCTCCGTCTTGAAACCCTCCTTATCCTCGAGCGTGTGGTCGCGATGTCGTGTCTCGGTCATGAATAGCGTCCATTTCAGTAACAATGTCGCCCTGAGTCCTGGTTCTCTCCACTCGGCTGCGGACGTTAGTTTCCGTTTCAGGGTAGACACTAGATTCGCATCTCGCGCGAACTTCTGGCGAGCTTGACCTCCAGATGAAGCAGGTTTGACGATGTTGAAACATGCCAGCGTCGACGGGAGAATGTAGTGGGTCATCGCATGATGCGGATTTTTCTCAAGCCACTCGACCATGAGGAGGATCTCCGCAGACTGGACGTGGCCCATGCGGGCAATCAAGAATAAGACAGTGGCAAGGGTTCTGCGTTCGTACTTCAAGGACTCGTATCTTGCGGTGAGAATGTCGTGGCCGAGTTGCCCTCCTGTGAAAGTCAGTTTTACACTGGGCCAGAATACGCGTACGGACGCACCCTGGGCTAATGGTGCATTGGTATTGCTCCTCGCGTTCAACCGCGCAGCGTGCACCTTTCCAATTGTGTCACCCAGCCTCTCAATCTCCTTGAAGACTCTTTGTGACAATCCTTTCCCCGTTTCGATGAGGTTTTGTCGCGCAAACAGCTCCAGCTGTCTGAAGAGCTCTGGAGAACTCGGATCGTGCGCCACTTCCGCCGCCTCAAAAATGTAACGCAGACAGTCGGCCAGGTTTCGTCTCCTCTGATGAAACTCGAGCAGCGCTGCTTCGATGAGCTGGTCTTGAGAGATATTTGGGTTGCTCGCCATTGTCTCCTGCAGCAGTCCTGCGACATGGCGCTCCGAGACGTCCAATTGTTGAGAGATGAAGACGACCTGACGAGCAAAGTCCGAGTTGACTGCTATTGACCTGCCATTGACAGAAACACGTCCTAAGACGCGTCAAATGAAAGAAAGTGCGGCATGAAACGCGGAAACACGCACCATTCTCGACCTCGCGCTGTTCCTGTGGACTGCGTGGTCCTACGTCGTACAGGTTTATGAGCTGTCCCCTGTGGGACATGAGTTGTTCAAAGAATTGTTGGTGGTCATCTTGCGAGCCAGGGGAGTTGAGGTTAGAGAGGAGGATGGCCCGCAGACGAGAGGTGGAGGCCATTTGGAGATGGAAGTTGGGTCCAAGTCCAAATATCCGCGCTCTGCTTCGGGCAGATGCTAGACGCCCGCCCAGCTCTTTGCTCGGTTTCCTTCCGAAAGAACCAGCTGCTTTTAAACGTCCCTACGCTCGGCTGACTTCGCGATTAGCTACTACAGCATGGCACAGACCAATATTGGTATCTCTTCAAGCAGCTCTTATGACGACGAGGTAGCGATAGGCGAAATTTCTTGCATTTCTTCTCCGCTAACTCTCTACTCATATAACTTAGGTCAACAACTATACCCCCACACATCTTGATACGACACACTATCGCAACAAAAAGTACAGATATAAGCTCATGGTCAGCTTCAAGTGCAAGCGGTTTCGATTCTACCGTCTATCCTCAAAATTATGGTTTTCTGGAGAGGTGGTAATCTTCTATTCGCCGCCGAGCTCATCGGTCTCTTTATATCTCTTTATCACGCTCGTCTTCAACCCTCATGCTCACCGACTCTTTTGAGGTTACCCATCATCTGCCAGCCGTCATCTAGCAAAATCCGCGGTCAAATAGAAGCTCCGTTAGGACACCGAGGCCATGTATCCGATCTCGCTAGTGGCTCATTCCACGTTGTTGACGAGGGGCCACTGACCCTCATAATTGCCGCGGTACGTAGCAAGATCTTCCTTTGTCCTAACCATTGTAGCATCTTTTCCTTCCTGTACACGGTGTGGCCGGCTCATATTTTGGATCCTATGTTGAACTGGTCTGCCGCTGTGGCCACGGCGGATAAAATACCCGCCACCTCCCTCCCTTCATCTCTCTATCATTGCCACCATGTACCCTTTCCCTCGTGCTGCCTTCTCGTCGACGTCCGGCCAGTACCTCACAGCCCCGACGAATAATGCTAGGACCGCAACATATACTCAGCCACTCCAACACTCGCATGGTCCATATCTTGCCACAGTTCCTCAAGGGGCCAGCACTGTTCCCCACGACTTGGCCGCCTCGTCGTCTCTATACGCTGCCAACCATAGACAGCCCGTCGGCTATTCTACGACGTCAAGCCATCACATCAATCGAATCTCAAGTCCTGTCATTCCACCGCGACCCGAACACTTTATGACCTCACCTTCAGCTCCCCATGCTTCGACCTCCGCTCAGAGGGTGACGTCTGACACTTCCCATATACCTGTGAGTCTGGCATTGGTGCTCTTTCTATCGACATTCATACCTTTCTAGCCTCAACATCAATCACTCCGAGATGATACACCACTCGACTTGGCGTTGATGACCCCGATGCTGCGCATCGCGATATTCACGGGTGAAGGCGAAGGCGCTCTCAGGAGCCAGACACCCGTATGGGCGCTGTTCATCAACCGCGATCCCGAATACAAGGAGCTAGTAGACTTGCTTACCATCCAAGGCAGCAGTACACTCTCTTGGGAGCCGGCATCTGCACTTAGGGTCTCTCTGCGGAAGTGCAAAGACCTCGTCTGTGTCGTGGAACTCCCGTCTTGTAGCTGGCCCTCATACATCCTGCTCTCCGCCATCGAGAGAAGCCAGAGGATGCCCCAGCCGTACAGTGCGTTTTCTATTTTCTGGAAAGTACTCGTGCTCATCTGAATCCATCCAGATATCCCCTGGTCTTCCGCCCACTGGGTCTGCTATACCATCGAGAAGTTCGCCGCATTGGCAGACCCGGCGATGCGCGCGCCTCCATTCTACTGGAACCAGCAGCTCATCGTCTACGACTTGTGGACCACGGTCTGGAACGCTGCGATCATCCACTTTGCTGATAGGTATCTATCTGACAGGGATAGGCATGCGTCTCGCGGACAATCGGTGCCCCGGCTGAATTTGGAGAGGATAGAACCGAACGGGGTTCGACTGCACATGTTCCCGGAACGGACGAACATTACCCAAGAGCTGCGGCTTGCGCGCACGGTCTTGCCAATGCTGAAAGGAGCCCCTGATCAGAGTAGGACCCTCGCCTTCACTTTCCAGTATGCGGTGTCACGTCTCGGTGTATAAACACGTCTCTTGTCCGCTCGATAACTGTCGCGTATCTTTCAACTCGATTTCAGCGTGTCGAACTATACACGTGTCATCATCTAATACAAAGAGTTTCATGTGTCGACTCGCGCTCGGCTAGCGGGCACAGGAGAAGATGTCACGAAGGAGCGGGTCTATCTGTATAATCGCGCTGTGGCCGGGGATTACAGTTGTCTGGCGCTATACGCGCCGTGTGTGGCCCCAGGCACCGATTAGGTTACGGCCACCGCCAGACGGTCATTCCTCCCGCGAGCCAATTCATCCATTGTCTGACAGTCTAAGTATTTAAGGGGCCTATGTTCGGGTCTAATGTTCTCCAAACTCGCCTTGCCCACACACTATGTCTGCCACACACTCCACTTCCGGGCCTCGCAGAGGCTTTGCATCACGAGGATGGAATGACAACTCGCGGCCTTCTAGTCGACAAAGTGTATCCAGCGACGAGGTACGTCTTTCGATCTGTCGCCTCAGCTGTGTGCATACCATCGTCCGCAGACTCTTGTCGGAGATGACAACGCAGTCAAACGTTTGTGTATAGGCGTGAGCTGTGTCTCGGAAGGCGAGACGAAGATCTTCTACTGGGCCCTGTTCGTCTGCAATGACCCGTCAGAGCCAGCAACTTTCTACTTTCTGAACTGCGCCAACGGAAAATACTTCCTGGACTCCTCGACCGTGCCTCCATCTGAGCATCCAAACATAAAACTCTACATCCCGCTGCCTAGCCAACTGACAAATAGCCAGCTGCGGGAGTTCGTGGCGAAGCAGGGACCGAAGCCTGGTGAGCTATCCAGCTCAGACTGGCTATCCAAAACGTGTTGACCTTGCACTCTAGGGAACTTGGCCAAGGCCCTGGAACGCAACTGGTCGCCTACACACTGGGTGTGCCAGATGGTGCAGCTTCTCGCAGAAGACGGACAAGTCCAGCTTTTTGCGTCGGCGCGGCAGTCCGTCGCCGAGGAGCTCTGGAACACGATATGGCACCGAACCTTCGTGTGCCTCTGTGGCCACGTGAAGCCAGACCGTGAAAGCGAGGGCGGCGCGATCCCGCGGTACGAATTCCCCTCTAGGAACACGAGTACGGAACTCCAGATATCCTTGGAGGTCAAGCTGCATCGGTATACCCCTCCATCATATCTGTCGCCTGGAGACTTTTGAGGGACCTAATATACACAAAGTTGATGATTGTAGTGCAGTAACACAGGCTGTGACATTTGTCCATCAGTCTGAGAGCTTGGATTCTTGGTGCTCTCTAGCCTTTTCCTTTGCCTATTTATGTGCCCAATTATTGTGTTTCTTAACTAGTGACAAACACGTACCTATTGCGAATGTAAAAAACGGAATTGCGCTTTCGAGTTATGTTCGAATTCACGTCATGGTGAGTGAGAGGGGCTGTCAGATTTTCATCTGTCAGCGTACTTTATCATGGTGGTGGCGTGGGAGAGGAGATTCCTAAGCGCCTCGTGAGCTGCCGCCGCGTGCCTGGCTATTACTGTACTCGCATGACCAACTGTTCACTAGGTGTGACGCGTTACGGGTTGAAACATGTGCAGTTCACAG